>JAKVIS010000159.1:0-121112 GCA_033119425.1 Bufotes viridis | reverse complement strand
GCTCTGTATTATTATTAATATAAAGGCCCTCTCTGTACTATTATTATAATAACGGCCCCCTCTGTATAAATAATAATACTAATACAGTGGGGCTATTAACATAAGGATAGTACAGAGGGGGCCATTATAATAATTATAGTACAGAGGCGGCCTTATAACAATAATAATAGCCCCCTTAAGTGCAGTCGCCTCTATGTAGCTAGTATTCCCCTTATGTGCCAGTATTCCCCTTATGTGCCAGTAGTCCCCTTATGTGCCAGTAGCCCCTTATATGCCAGCAGTCACCCCTTATGTGCCAGTAGCCCAATTATGTGCCAGTAGTCCTCTTGTGTGCCAGTAGCCCCCTTATGTGCCAGTAGCCCCTTATGTGCCAGTAGTCCCCTTATGTACCAGTAGCCCACTTATGTGCCAGCAGTCGCCCCTTATGTGCCAGTAGCCCCTTATGTGCCAGTATCCCCCTTATGTGCCAGTAGCCCCCTTATGTGCCCAGTAGTCCCCCATGTGCCAGTAGCCACCCCCTTTGTGCTCCACACTGACTCCAGTTTGCTTTGTAAAAAAAAATACACACAAAATAAAAAACCACAAAAACCACATACTTACCTCCATGGCAGCGATGCGATGCAGGCCTCTTCCGGCCTGTGTCCCGCGCTGTAGACATCATCGCTCCTCCTGGACCGGCCTCTGATAGGCTGCCTAGTGCTGGCAGCCTATCAGATGAACAGGGACGGGACACACCTCCGGCCATCCTCCTGCATGCTCCGCTGCCGCGACTCTGCTGGCTGCAGGCTCCCAGCATTGGCTGGGAGCATAATGCCCATTGCCCGCAATTTGGTGCCTGGAGGCGGGAGACTGCACCGGGTGTCACCCAGGACTGGTGTCACCCGGTACGGTCCGTACCCCCCTCAGGCCGTGCAGCATGAGACGGGGTGCCGTGCCGGCCGCCACGTTCCCTTCCAACCAGGTTTTTTTTTTTTTATCGCAGGGTTCCGGCGGCGCCCCTGCTAAATTGCGCCCTAGGTGGTTGCCTAGGTCGCCTTACAGGTGGCACCCGGCCCTGGCGGCATGTAAAAGTAATCACTTGCCTGTTCATAATTTTTTTTTTATAATATCCAGAATAGTATGTTCTAAATCAAGGCCGAACATCATGTGTTCACTAATAATTTCACTCCTTTTTGGCCTAAAGCCAAAACCCTCCCTATGTTTCTCTGTGATGATTTATTTTTCTTCTCGATTTAACTCTTACTTCATTAGAACTGACGTTGCTCACAGAAAACTTGGCTATGTGACTTTCCTCTACTAGTCAGTTTCCTAGCTGGCAGTACACAAAGTCAGATGCCTGAAGAAACATCTCCCATACTTAATACACACAAGTCTTTGAACTTATTAACAAATAACATTTTCTGGAGCTCCATTCACGCACAGTACACTTTCAGTACCTCACGCACATTTTCTTTTGATTATATCCAATATCTCTAAGTATTGAACAGTTTTCTTGCTATCACACATTGCAATGTTGTGATGTCACTCCAACCACACCTGCAAGCAGCCCACCTTTTCTCCTTCTGTTCTCTATCTTAGCGCAGCAAACAGAGTTCCTACGGGTTCTGCCACAGTAATTCTTGCATTTACATTTAACCCAAACACCTTACACTCCCTGAAGTTAGAGGACACATCCACAGGCAACTGAGACACGGTACCTCCCATAGTGTGGGTCTCCCAGACACACAGACAGACAAGACACAATACTTTGTCAGTGCTGCACTGCATCATCACTCGACTTTCCACAATGCTTCACATGCTTGCTACCCTCTTCCTGAGACCACACCCTCCATCACTAAGACAGATAAAACAGTGGCCCTTAATTTAAGTCCCACCCGGGGCTACACGTGGTCACACCCTCCGTCACTAAGACAGATAAATCAGTAATCCCAAATCAAGCCTTGTCCCGGAGCACCACGGGGCTACTCCCTCTGTCTGGACAGGACAGATAATTAAATAGCCCGTAATGCGTAGTGTTGAGCGTGAATATTCGAATTGCGAATTTTTATCGCGAATATCGCAACCTCGAGAATTCGCGAATATTTAGAATATGATGCTATATATTCGCTAATCCGAATATTCGTCATTTTCCAATATCTGAAAAGCGAAAACAGGACTTGTCCCTGCTTCTTTCTTGTGGGCCAATGAGTCATTGGCCCACAAGCAAGTTAAGCAGGAAGAAATTATGTGTTCATTGTAAATGGGAATCCATCAACCCAACTCTGACGTTAATTCTCAATGCGCGCATATGTTCGCATCGCGAATTAAACTTGGATCTGAGTTCCAATCCTCATGGTTGCTGCTAGAAGATGATTGAGAATATAGCGCTATATCCTCAATCTTCGTCAATTATAGCAATGCAACCGTTAAGAGCTCAACTCAAAGTTTAATTCGCGATGCGAAACATACTCGCATCGCGAATTAAACTTTGAGCTGAGCTCCAAATGGTTGGTTGAACTTGCTGCTTGCTGGGATATAACGAAGATTGTGAATATAGTGCTATATTCGTGAATTCGTTATAATCGTAATATTCTAGTAAGCCATTGCCAACCATTTAGGAACCCAGCTCTAAGTTGAATTACGCTATACGAGCATTACAGGTTATATTAATCGCAATGCGAATTCTACTTAGATCTTATGACCTAGAGAGACGACCAAGACAGCCCATGAAATTAACCTAATAGTATATTTCCCTCATGCGGTGCGATTCACGCGCATAGGTGATTGCCGATTTTTCGCATGATGTAAAATACAGTTTACTACAAGAAGAGGCAGATTATAGATCACAGTAACAATTCTCATAACTGATTTCTAATTATCCTCTGTATGTAAGATAGTTTGTGTAGTGCGAAAAAACGGCAATTACATATGCGCGTGAATCGCACAGCATTAGAGTATGATATTGTGTTCATTCAATGGGTTATCTTGGTCTACTGGAATAGACGAATATTGCGAATATAGCACTACATTCGCTATCTTCTCTATATTCGACCCAACAAGCCAACCTAATAGTATACTGCCCTTATGCTGTGCGATTCACGCGCATATGTAATTGTCGATTTTTCGCACTACACAAACTATCTTACATACAGAGGACAATTAGAAATCAGTTATGAGAATTGTTACTGTGATCTATAATCTGCCTCTTCTTGTAGTAAACTTCATTTTACATCATGCGAAAAATCGGCAATCACCTATGCGCGTGAATCGCACCGCATGAGGAAATATACTATTAGGTTCATTTCATGGGTTGTCTTGGTTGGTCTACTCGAATAGACGAACATTGCGAATATAGCACTACATTCGCTATTTTCTTTATCTTAGTCTATTTGACCCAGCAGACCAACCTAATAGTATACTGGCATTGTGCGATCCGATTCATGCGCATATGTAATTGCCAATTTTTTGCATGCCGTAAAAATACAGTTTCCTACATAAAGAGGCAAATTATACATCACAGACTGTGATGTATAATTTGCCTCTAGTCTTATGTAGGAAACTGTATTTTACATCATGCGAAAATTCGGCAATTACATATGCTTGCGTGAATCGCACCGCACAAGGGCAGTATGATATTGTGTTCATTCAATGGGTTGGTTGGTCTACTTGAATAGACGAATATTGCGAATATAGTAGCATATTCGCTATCTTCTCTATATTCGCCCCAACAAGCCAGCCAACCTAATAGTATACTGTATTATGCGATCCGATTCACGCGCATATGTAATTGCCGAATTTTCGCATGACATAAAATACAGTAAAGAGGAAATTATACATCAGTATTCAGTAATTAGAGTCATTTAGAATGCAATATTTGCATTTTTGTAACTGCTTAGGTGCATCAAGCTATTTTCGTACAGGTTTTGTTTGTTTGAATTTTCGAATATGTAGAATATAGTGATATATTCTCTCCATGCGATTTTTTTTTCTCTACAATGTATGTGGTGACTCATCATTATCATTTTCCCTCCCCTTCTCCTAGCTTGAATAGCCAATGAGAAGGCTTTATCACAACTTAGCAACATCCCTAGCAACCAATAGGAAACTAGACTACCCCTTCACTATATAAGTGACGACATCACCCAGCAGCCATTTTGTGGTGTTGGATTTGTTGGAGCTTGGAGCTGTGTTATTTTGTCTGCTGTGCGTTTTATATAATCTTGATTTAATTTATAATATTCTAGTTAGTTAGTTTCAAGTAGTGATTAGGGAACAGTGTAGTTTAGTTTTATAGCTGATAGGGTCGAAATAATTTGAGGTAGTTTAGTAGAGTTAGGAGAAAAACATAGTTAGTGTTAGGGCCTAGTGTAGCAGATAGGGTTCAGTGCAGGGTTAAGTGTAGGGCATCGAGTTAGGTAGGTAGCTGTTAGATAGATAGATAGATAGATAGATAGATAGATAGATAGATAGATAGATAGTGCTTGATAGTTTAGGTTAGGTATTAGGGCTACAGTTAGGGAATACTAAAGTTTAGATTTTTCAGGGCAGGGTGTAGTTCAGGTTAGTTACTTATATAGTATAGTGTAGGGTCTATCTGTCTGTTTTGTCTGTCAGTTAGTGTCCGTCCAGTTAGTGTTTTTTTTTTTGTTTTTCCATTGTTTGTTAATTTTAAAAAGTGTTTTAGTCTAAGTTAGTGTCTGTGTTTAGTTTAAGAAAAAAAAAAATTAAGTTTTATATGTTCTTTGTTTAGTCTAGTTCTGTCTGTCCTCCGTTAAAGAAAAAACTTTTTTTTGTCTGTGTGTCAGTTAGTGTCTGTCTTAGGTTTAAAAACAAAAAAACTTCAAAAAAAAAGGTTATAGGTTTACGTGTTTAGTGTAGTTTTTCTGTCTTACGTTAAAAAACCCCGTCTTGTAGTCTCTGTGTGTCAGTTACTGTTTGTGTCAGGTTAAATATTGAGTGTACGTTTTAAGTGTTTTGCATTTAGTGTAGTTTTGTTAGTCATCCGTTAATAAAAAACGTTTTTAGTCTCTGTGTCAGTTAGTGTCTGTCTTAGGTAAAAAAAAAAAAAAAGTTTTAAAGTTTTACGTTTTTTTTGTGTTTAGTGTAGTCTTGTCAGTCCTCCGTTAAAAAAAAATAAATAAAAAAAAATTGTGTCTGTTAGTTTAGTCTTAGTTTTGATAGTTTTACGTGTTTAGTGTCGTGTGTTACAGTTTTTGTCCTTTCTTTTTTTCACCCATCGTCCCCACCCCAATAAAGTTTTCCCCTCATCCCCAGTATGAGTGCAGGCAGTCGTGGGCGTGGTCGGGGTAACAGGGGAGTTGGTTCCCGCGCTGGACCACTCCCAGCACGGGGCCGCTCATCAAGCCACGGACAGGCAGGCGCAGGTGGCAGGGGTGTCCGCCTGATCCGTGACTTTTTCGCAAGTGGCAGCCGGCCCATAACTTCCCAGGATACAGAGGCTGTCTTGGCTCTCGTGGCCGATTCGAGTGCCACGGAGTCCTCTGCCCTGGCTGCCAGCAACTGCAGCACACCGCCTCCTGTAGAACCAACCCCCAGCTCCCAAGAATTGTCCCCTCTCATGTTTGAAGACTTTGAGACTGAGAGGGACATCTTGGGGAGGCAATACAGGAGGCGGAATTAGTGTTCAGCCCTGAGGATGGGCAGGACCTGTTGGAAGGGATTGGGGATGAGGAGGAGGAGGGGCCTATAAATCTCCCTATGAGATCCTTCCAACTGGTGCAGGTGGTGTTAGGCACACAACCCCTGCACCTATTCAGACTCAGGCGCCAGCAAGGGGACAGCGGAGCCCGGTCAGGGGCTCCATGTCAGCTGTTCCCGTCAGTCCACCACAGGTTGGCCTTGGGTCTGACATATCAGAGAGTGAAGAGGAGGGTGACCCGAATGGGTGCCACCTCCTTTGTCAGGTGACGGCAGCACCGATGAAGGTAGGCACCCGAGGCAAATGGTGCGCCAGGTCACCAGGGAGCCCAGTGTCAGGGGCTCCACTGGTAACGGCAGCAGGAGTAGGCAGCAGCAGCCAGCTCCACCTGTGCGCACCGATCCCGAACAGGCGCAAGCCAGCACCACTCCATCTGACAGGAGGTCGGTGCGGAAGTTGCCTGTTTGGGCTAACTTCACCCTGGCAGCAGATGATGTCACAGTTGGCATTTGTAAGCTGTGCAATGCCAGGGTGAGGAGAGGAGATCTTTGGCTCGGCTGGGTACCGGCCCTCAACCAGCACATCCGAGTCAACCACTGGCGGGAGTGGGAACAGATGCGGGGTGGTCAAAGCAGCAGCGCCACCAGCAGTGTGCGGGAGACAGCAGCTCCTGCCACTGTACTGCAGCCACCCCAGCCCGTTCCAGCAACTCATTCCCACTCCCCCGCTCCCTCTAATAGAGGTACTGGTACCGGCAGCCATACCTCTGCCTCCACTGCACCCTCCTCTGCCGTCCGGCGCCAGCCATCTATTCCAGATGCTTTAGAGCGCACCGCGCCCTCGCCCCGGGGACCGTCGCGTGCGTTCACTCAATGGAGCTCCTGGCAAGGGTTATCGCCCAACATCTGCTGCCCTTACAATCTGGTGGATAGCAATCCCATTTAGGCAGATGTTGGAGCAGGCTAACCCAGATGGCGTGTCCCCAGCCGCCATTATTTTGCCAGGACCGGCGTCCCTGCCCTTCACCAGCACATTGTGCGGAATGTATCCTATCGCTGGATCATGCTGTCAGCGACAGGGTGCATCTCACAATGGATGCCTGAGACCAGCAGGCATGGGCAGGGACGCTATATACTTCACAGCCCATTGGGTGTCCCTCCGAGGCGCCGGGGAGGATTAGCGGCATCTGATTTTGTGGTGCCGCCCGGGTGTCCAGGGGAGAACTGTTGCTCTCCGCAAGCCACTGTCTCCCACAGCTGCTGAGCCCCCAGCAAGCGTCCCCGTTGCTACGCAAGTGTGGGGCACGTCCGCTGCCAGGCCGTGCTCCAGCTTGTGAGCTTAGGGGACCGGGAGACACACTGGACCTGATGTTCTGTCCGCACTACAGGCTCAGGTTCAGAAGTGGCTCGACACCCGAAGGCTCCAAGCAGGTATGGTTGTCTGTGACAGCGGCAGCAACCTACTCGCCGCCCTTCATGCTGGCAGTCTGACCCACGTGCCTGCATGGCACATGTCCTCAACCTAGTGGTACAGAAGTTCCTCCGTGCGTGCCCAGGGTTGAGTGACATTGTGCTGAGGGTGCGTAGGATTGCCAGCCACTTCAGGCAGCTCCCCAACTGCCGCCGCGTCCCTGTCCAAACTACAGAGGACAACAGCCTGCCCCACCACAGGCTGATTGTGGACAGTGTGATGCGGTGGAACTCCACCCTCCACATGCTGGAGAGGTTGTGGGAGCAGCGACGGGCGGTGAGGAATACCTGCTGGACCCAGGCACTTCAGGGCCATCACACCCTCCCTACATCGCCAATGCGGAGTGGGGGCAGATACAACAGGTCTGCCACGTGCTGGCCCCATTCGAGCAGGCGACAAAGATGGTCAGCGCGGAGCATGTCGGTCTGAATGGCGTGCTCCCCTAGTGTTCCTGCTGGACAGGACACTAGATCGCCTGCTCGAAGCTGGGAGAGTGCCTTGGTGGAGCAAGATGAGGCGGCCTTGCTCCACCAGGACCAGGCCCAGGACGAGGGAGGATGAGGAGGAGGAGGAATCAGTGTACGTCCAGGAGTCTGGGCCTGGTCAGGAGGGAGAGCCGGTGCTGGGGGCACCGTTAGTCCGGGGGTGGGGCATCTCTGACCGGGAGCAGCAGCATGAGCAGCAGGAGGACCAAGAGGTCATGGTCCCGGGCAGTTGTGAAGAGTCACAGCGGGCTGTGCTCTTCCCCATGGCTGCCCATATGCTGCGATGCCTCCGGAGGGACCCCTGGATCAAAAATTTTAAGGAGAGGGAAGACATTTGGTTGGCCACCCTTTTAGACCCTCGCTGCAAGGGGAAACTGGAGCAGTTCATCCCAGCCAGCCGGAGGCAGGCCCGTCTCGAAAAATTGCGGGCCTGTCTTATCCACCGGCTGGAAGAGGCAAACCCTCGGCCTGAAGCTCCAGTTCTCCCCGCCCATCTCACCCAGCAGGCGGCTGGCACTAGCAGCACCACCAGCACCAGCCGAGCAGGTGGTCACCAGGTGGGGTGGTCACGGACAAGCGGACCCGTCTGTCCACAGACTCCGTGGACAGACTCACATTCATTAAGATGAATGAGTCCTGGATCGGCAGTGACTTCATGGCCCCCGCTGTCGGTTCAGGGCGCTGAAGGGTCCCTTGTCCATCCCTCTCCTTTGCTCTCCCTCCCAAATTCCGTTGTTTTTTAATTGTTCCCTCTGTTTTTAACTTTATTTGAATTACTTTTTTTAGTTATTTATTGATATTTATTTGATCGATATTTATTGTCTAGTTTGTATAATGTATATATTAATTTAATTTTTTAATTATGAATTTGTTTTGAACATGTTGAGTTACATTTGGGCCTTTAAACATAATGTCTGCTGTTGGCTGTGCTGCTGAATTTGGCCAAGCTACATGTGGCCATGATAATAGACCACTTCTGAAATCCTTGTTGGGAACTGAGAACATGACCTAGCAGCCAATCCTTTACAGCTTTACAGTTTAAACACTCCCCTACGAAATTCTCCCCTCTGCCTGTGATAAAATTACTTTACACAATGGGTTGATGTAATTATCAATCACAGGCAGGAGAATCTATAGTTTTAAACAATGTCTTCTGTCCTGGAGACAACAGAGGAGTCATTCAATTATCTCTCAGGACAAGGGAAATCGCCAATACACATGTGGGGACAATAGGACAGACATCACTATTCAATATACAATGTCCCACGCTTTACAGTACACACAGACATTTAACATATCCCCAGGTGGCTTGGATCTGAGCGCTCAATATATCCAAACAGCGCTCAGATGCCACAAACACAGTCAAATCACCATGGGGTTTAATTTTAGCATGGGCTGATGAGAGGGGCCATAATCCTGGGTCAAGATCAAGAAGCTGGCAACAAGGCTTCTCAAGCACCCATTGGCCTAGTTGGTTCCACCACACTGCCGTTGATCCCACTGCCGTTGATGCTGCTGCATGTCATGAAAAATTTGACTTACATTTGATCCATTTAACATAACGTCTGCTGCTGCCTCTGAAGTCGAATCGGGCCTAGCTACATGTTGGCCTGATAATACAACACTCCCTAAATCCTGCCGTTGATGCTGCTGCATGTCATGAAAAATTTGACTTACATTTGATCCATTTAACATAACGTCTGCTGCTGCCTCTGAAGTCGAATCGGGCCTAGCTACATGTTGGCCTGATAATACAACACTCCTAAATCCTGCCGTTGATGCTGCTGCATGTCATGAAAAATTTGACTTACATTTGATCCATTTAACATAACGTCTGCTGCTGCCTCTGAAGCCGAATCGGGCCTAGCTTCATCTTGGCCTGATAATACAACACTCCCTAAATCCTGCCGTTGATGCTGCTGCATGTCATGAAAAATTTGACTTACATTTGATCCATTTAACATAACGTCTGCTGCTGCCTCTGAAGTCGAATCGGGCCTAGCTACATGTTGGCCTGATAATACAACACTCCCTAAATCCTGCCGTTGATGCTGCTGCATGTCATGAAAAATTTGACTTACATTTGATCCATTTAACATAACGTCTGCTGCTGCCTCTGAAGTCGAATCGGGCCTAGCTACATGTTGGCCTGATAATACAACACTCCCTAAATCCTGCCGTTGATGCTGCTGCATGTCATGAAAAATTTGACTTACATTTGATCCATTTAACATAACGTCTGCTGCTGCCTCTGAAGTCGAATCGGGCCTAGCTACATGTTGGCCTGATAATACAACACTCCTAAATCCTGCCGTTGATGCCGCTGCTGCAATTCATGAAAATTTTTAGTGACATTTGATCGCACAGGGAATAATCATAGAGTCCAGACCTTCACACTTTTTTTAAGTAAAATTTATATTGAGTTATTTAATTTTGTATTATAAACTGGAAGTGTGCTTACCTGCCAGTGCCTGGCGTTATTCCGCCTAGTTACAAATGGAAACTTATGAGTCAGCATTCTAGTACTGTGTTAACTCTAGATGCTGTATGTCCTGATAGTGTGTAGACAACCATCATGGACCTGATTTTATCTTTGCACTTTAACAAGTATAGAATTATGAATTCTCTTAACCTGGTTTGCATGTTTCGTATTCTCGCATGTGCTCAGCTTCTTTATGTATTGTCAATATTTCGACATAAAAATATTAAATTAAATAATCTTTTTAAAAGACATTTTATCTAGCGTTGTTCAGCTTCATTCACAAAATGAAATGTTTTTACTTTATTTTGTTATTTTTATTTTAAATTAAGTGTGGTTTGGGGCGGCTATGTTGTGGTTCACGCTGTAGCACGGTGTGGACCGCATGTGGCCTTCCCTTGTCAAAAGGTCTTGTGCAGTTGGCATTGTACAGGACTGATTGATGAACCTACGCAAATTTATATATTTTATTTTTATTTTATTTTTTTGTTGTCACACGGATTTAGGATCCAACACGGTGTTGTCTGTCGTTCTGGGAGGGATGGCTGACTTCCGTGTTGACCTCTCTACATGGTTGGGTGTGACTGGCGTTATACTCATCCGTGTGGAAATCCGGTTTTGTGAATGGAGCCATGTAGCAACATGTAAATATGTATAGTTACTTTGCTTGTTTATGTCACTTATTGGCAATTATGTAATAAGGATTTGCACATGCTAATTATATATAACCACTGCTTTAAGATTTTAGGTATAAAATGTGCACTATATGATGTTCTTGGAGACATGTCACCGGTTAGAGAATTCATATAATCATAGTCATGTAATCAATCATATGTTTCTATGTGTGCGGCGGAAGCAATGCTACAACATGCAAATTATTATAAAATTGGACGCTATCGAAGATCCATGCTGGTTAGTTCTTACCCCCACCATTTTATTGTTCCAACATTGTTCCTTTTTTTTTTGTTTTATATTTCTGATAATAAGATTGTAAAGAAATTTTTAGAATAAGTAAAAGTTTATAATTTTGCTAATTTTATCAATCAAACAAGGTTTTTTGTAGGTATTATTACTCTGTTCAAGTTTTGTATTTTAGTAGTTAATTGTTTGATGAAAAAATACATTTATTATTCACGATAATTTGAAATTTATCTTACTACATAAAATAATTTAGTTACTAGGGAAATTAACCAAAAATTTATTTTGAATGTAACTCTGGACTATTAGAATGCTTTGCTTTGTACTTAATATTTAATACACAACCATTACCAATGACTACTACTATCGTGATCCATTTGAGTTATGTGTAGGCCTCATACTACCCTATTTCTATATACCTGCGGATGCTGTATGTCAGGATACTGATTAGTTTGGCAATGTACTCTAGGGGCCTTCATTAAAAATAAATGTTGAACCATTGTAATAAAAACTTTAAAGTTTTTTAATAAAAAATAAAATAAAATAAACTATATAATTACAAAAAAATAAAATAAAAGTATTTCAGAAGATGTAATTAGGGCAATGCCCTCATATCTTTAACCATCTTCTGCAAATCCACCACGTCCTTGGCGTTCTTTTCCTCCATTTTTCGGAGGCCATTTAAGAACTGGAGCTTCATCTCCCGCATCTTCCGGAGTTGATGCTCCCGGAAGGCCTTCATTTTGGCCTGTTGCTCCATTTTGAGTTTGCGGATTTTTAAATCCATTTGTTTTAATACTGTAAAAAATAAAAACAATAAATAAAATAGACGGTGTCGTTTCTGAAGAAACCACATGATGTTGGCTTAAAAATCTGATTGGCTGTTGGTGGCTCCACCCACTTTTTTGAATTTTAATCCCAGTCCTCCAGTGACCAACTTTGCAAAGTTTGAAGACTGTGACAATCAAAGTCTAAGAGCAGCGGCAGTTTGATTTCCCACCTTTAAACAAATGCCTGTAATTTGATTGGGCAGTGTAGACTCCACCCACTTTTTTATAAATTTTAATCCCAGTCACCTAGTAACCCACAGTGCCAAGTTTGGGGACCCTGGCTTAAATATCGTGGGAATGACAGCTTTTTAACGTTTTCATACTGAAGTCATCAGTGAAAATTTGTTTGGTTGTTTGTGGCTCTGCCCACTTTTTAATGTCCCCCAAATTTGACACAGATTTTCAGGGTAACCCCATGAATAAGTGACACAAGTTTGGTGACTTTAACTTGAAAGCTGAAGGAGTGACAAAACCTAATAGTTTTCCTATGAAAGTCGATTGGACAAAATGGGGTCTCCGGGGGGCCGCTCCAGGGGCCCGGACGGGGGGATCAGTTAACAACTGTGGGAGAAGTAGCGTATAGAAAATAGCTAAAATTTCATTGGCCAATGGTATCTCCGCCCCCCCCCCCCCCCAAATATACCCGTTTATTTGGGTTGACAACAACAATATCTGGTCTGAGTTTGGGGAATAATCATGGCTGCTCGGTATGTCTCAATGGGAATGTGGGAATGTATACCTCGGTGAATCAGTACAGCTGTAACTATCGGTTTCAGGGAGGTTTTCTTTAGAAATTATTTTGGGCCTGGGTTTTAATAGTCAGAGACATTGGGTGGGACAGGTCACACCCGTACTACATCTTGGGGTTTTCATAACATTGTGGTTAAAAAGGCTCGTAAAGTACAGTTTGGCTAGGCGATTGGAGCGCAGAACAATCCTAGAGGGGAACCAGACCTCTGGAAGACTGTAAAGAGGGTTGAGATAGTACTTCTTTGTTATCCCACTTGTACCGAACTTTAAGTGTGGGACTATAGGTTCTCCGATATGTGTGGGCTCAAGAAAGATTATTAGTAAAGCTTTAACAAGCCTATTGTTTGCTCCAAAAAGTGTGTCTATGGTGAAGACTAAACTGACACGTGTGTGTGTGAACAGTGAATGAGTGAAAACAGCCACAGCACATACTTACTCTCCTTGTGGGGGGTGGTGATAAGCTCCTCCTCGTCCCCGTTATCAGCCACTTGAGGGGGTGAGGTGGGTTGGGGTGAGGGTCCACCCTCCGCTCCTGCCTCTGACTCCTCTGGGGGGCTAGGGGCATGAAGATGCCCTGAGGGTCCGGCCTCCTCCTCCTCCTCCTCTGACGCAGACACCTCCCACACCTGCTGCTGTCTGCGAGGCCTGCGCCTGACTGCAGGCAAAGGAACACCTATAATAACAAATTTTACTACTTTTAGAAAAAAATCCAAAAACAAAAATGTACAGATGCTTTACTGAGTGTTGGAATAAAGATACAAAAGTAATGTAATCATTATACCTGGGCATGTCTCGTCCCGTATTTCGTGGATTCTTTCCGCGTGCCTCCGTTTCAAATCTGACCATTTTTTAAAATGGCCAGACGCAGGTGCTTCTTTCCAAACTCTGTCCAGAGTTCATAGGCGACCCTGCGCACAATGGCCGCCTTCTCCTCATGGGAGCGGGTGAGGTCATACCCCTTCTCCAACATGCGCTGCAGTATAAAAAAAAGCATATAATCAGATTTTATAACGGTAACTTTAAATCTAATATTTCACTTTCAAACACTAATCATTTTTGGTTTGGTGGTTGAGATGATGAATAAATGTTGGTGACTATGGCTAAGGCAGCGCACGGCGAGAGTTTCCACGGGCTTAAACTATGACATGCAGATCTTTCAGTTAGACTGTCTCTCGCCGTGCGCTGCATTGCTGATGCTGTACCGCCGCCCCGCCACCATTATAGTCAATAGGGACGAGCGTGGGAGAAGTAGCGGCAGTACACATCCGACAGGCTGTTCATTCCCCTGGAATAGTCAGACGTACTCCCCTGCCGCTAATGTGAAAGTCGCCTAATCGTATTTTTTAAAATTTGGGATTGTATTGAAATTGTTTGTGTGTGTAGTATGAGATATTGGATATTGGCCATCTGAGGAGAGATGTACCCGTCTAGTGAAGTGACGGTGCGGGGTGTAAGGCTGGTTCGCCTCCCCGTGGTGCACCCTGGGTAACGCTAAATGAACCAGCAAATACTGAATGTCAAACATTACTTCTCCTGGCCAGCAGGACACTTATTAGAATCTATATACTAGGCATCCTCAAACTGCGGCCCTCCAGCAAACTGCGGCCCTCCAGCAAACTGCGGCCCTCCTGCAAACTGCGGCCCTCCTGCAAACTGCGGCCCTCCTGCAAACTGCGGCCCTCCTGCTTTTTCCAAACTAAAAATCACAACATTCCATGACATCCTACAGCTATCATCCTATAGTGGGGCATCATGGGAGTTGTAGTTTTACAACAGCTGGAGGGCCGCAGTTTGAGAATGCCTGCTATAGACTGTGTATGTGTGTGTGTGTGTGTGTGTTGGGGGTGGGGGGTGGTCAGAGGTGGTGTGGGTTTGAGGGGGTCTGGTGGTATGTAGTGGTGGGTATATTGTGTGAGGCGGAAGATTAGATGTGCAATGTGAATCATATCTAGATTTATATGCTATCCTTTTTTTTAACCATTAGAAAGCGTGGTGTGGTGTTTAACAAGCAGGATATGCTCGAACCCACATGCGGTCGTGCATATATATATAGGGGAGCACATCCTGCACTTGTAGTCCGTTGCTGATGGCGATCAACAGCAAAAAATGCATACAATGGAAGATGCCAGCAATGGACTACAAGTACCACAATGACCATCCTACATACGATAACGATAATGTGGAGAACAATCAAAAACATAACCATAGCAAAGACTGGCTGGCATCTTCCACTGTATGTATTTTTTGCTGTTGCTTGCCATCAGCAACGGATTTCCGGCATCAGGATCCACTGGGCACCCGTAGAAGGCAGGTCCGATGCCATGCAAGGCATTGGGCAGCCTCTGCACGGCATCAGTCTGCCTTCTCACACATCGCGTCCCGTCACAGCAGCACGGGGACCCGATGCGCTTCGTTCACTAACCGCCAAAACACTTCTATGTTGCAGTCAGCGCTGACCGCGACATAGAAGGGTTTAATCCGCCAGCATCGCTGTAAACAGCGATGCCGGCGGATACAGCAGGGAGCCTGGCTATCAGGGACTGCCGTGCCCCTGCAGTGATTGGTCAGGCGCAGCTCCTGCACCCGCCCGATCATCTAGCCGTGCATGCACAGCGTTTTGCGTTAAGGGGTTAATGACAGTAAACTCCACAATGCCCGCCCCTTTAATAGTGGCCCCTGCCCCCATGCATGTAGCAGTGTAGTTTTATCGTCATACATGATATAAATGAACATTTAAGGACCTGAAAACTATTGAAACCTGTGATCACTTGTTATGGCAACCTGGGGACAAGCGAGCTTCTATTGGCTGATAAGGGACATGTGACGTGTGGATGGCAGTTGGGGGCTTGTTTTTGCTAATGCAGGTCATTTTTGGGGAATATCTCAGAAATAATATTTCCTATAGAGCTGAGCCCGGTCTAAAACCTTCCCAGACACCTGATGTACCCGTCTGCCAAACTTAGTGAAGATCGGTCCAGTCGTTTCAGTCGGCCATAAATAACAGACAGAAACTCATTTTTAGATATATAAGAGATCAGTAGATATTAATGATTTGGGGCAATAAGTATTGTTTTTGAATGCCAACAATACTTGTTTCCACACATCATCTCTATGTAAGCACTGCAGTAAGCAAACTATGTGAGATGAGATTTTATATGTATTGCAAAAATGTGTGAATGTTTTATCTCCATAAACATACATTTGAATGTTACAAGCGTGTGACATCATGTACTTATAGCTGTAATGTAATGTTCAATCACTTACTGTAATCAGGATATCCTCCTCCTCTCTTGTAAAATTGCTGCCCACCATCTTGATTCGCATGGATCGCATGCACAACAAGAAACGTGTTGGAACTGCTCCCAGGAAGAAGCCACGCCTGTATGTGCGCGTGCGCATGCGCACAACACGCGCACAAAACGCGCATGAGCACATACGAATAAGTTGTTATTGCCACCTAACTTGAACAATAACATCTGTACGCACACGAATGTTTATATGAAAATTATTCGCATTAAAGTCGTGTTGTACAGCTACAGAAATACGAATACATTATTGGCTTGTTCGAATTAACGAATATGGTGAATGCGAATATATCACTATATTCTATACGCGAATTCAAAAATGCATTTGCAATAGGACTTGCCTATATTGACACTCAGCTCCAAGTTGGATTCGCAATGCGAAAATTTTTTTTTTTACCAATGAACAGAATATGAAATTGAACACTTCTAAGTAAGTATTGTGATTGTTGAAAAAAAAAAAATGGTAATTTTTTTTCGCAATGCGCATATAACTTAGAGTATTCGTTCATGTTTGCAGGCCATCGGGAGATATGAAGTTCAATTCGCGTGTATGCGAATAAAATATTCGCATATTATCGCGATTAGGTTAATAATTGTGAATATTCGATTTTGGCGAATATATTACGAATATGCATTCGAATATTCGCGATATATCGCGAATTCGAATATGGCACCTCCCGCTTATCACTAGTAATGCGGCCCTGCCCCCCTGCCAGGTGAAATCTATTGCTCTGCTTAACCATTAACTGTGAAGGTGTCTGACACAAGCCACACAGACAAACACACAGTAGAGCAAATCAAAATGGTTCTAGGAACTCAGGATTTTACTTCAACCGAAGTTACTACTACGTACGTGTAACATCAACAGCAGAACAGATTACCACAGCACAGTGGAGTACAGCAAGAGTCAGGTGAAAAGACCAGAATTTTCTCAACTTGTCTCTGAGGCTGCAGTCCTAGTCATCAAGCATGGTCCACTGGGCTCTGGGAACCCCAAACTTTGGCTAGTGACACTAATTATCCTGAGTCCCACGTATCAGACGCCAACTGTAAATGATGCCTTCAATCATGGCTGATTATGTTTGCTCTACTGCTCCAAATTAATAGTAACCCAAGGGTTTTACGTGCACAGAAGAAAATAACAGTGACACACACATTGGGGTCAAAGTAAATTCTCATTTATTACAGGAAGTACAGCAGTTTATATAGACATTAGAGAGGCATTCCCCCTGATTCATGTGGCATTGTTACATTGGCTAGAATATGAAAACAAGAAAAGAGATAACACTTAGCATATGCACATTGTGCATTGTTTTACTAACTCTGGTATGTGAACTATGTAAATATCGAGCTCTAAGCGCGATATTTTAATGGAGTCTTCTCTAACAGCAGAAAAGCATATATGAGGCAGCAAGGAGGCGTGTTCTCTTTGGTAGGATGAAACCTTCATACCCTGGAGAAGATAAGGCGTTGTCTGAGAGCTGCCCTCTTATGCCAACCTGTTTTTAGGTTGGTGGGAGGAAACACAGGTGTACCCCTCCCCCCTTTTCAATAAATATGTCACTGCTTGGTATCGTTGTATAGACGATCTCCTGATGTCAAGATTTTGTGACAATGTTGAATGACAATCCTTTTAATATCTCTTTGACCCACAGAATCTCGGATACTGCAATCAACTTTTTGAAATTTGCGTTTACAACTTGATGACAATGGAGTATGTACATTGCTTCATCACAAACAGATAGCTACAAACAGCCTATTGCACTTTAGTAGTTTTCATCCGTATCACTTACGAAAGGGCATTCCAAAAGGTCAATTTTTGCGGTTATGCCGAAACTGCACAACCACACAAGATTTTAATGAAGCATCAAGGGACTTGACTGCATGGTTTTGGTCACGTGGTTATCCAAGAAAGTGATATCTGATGAATTTGAAGTGGCAAAAGGGGCTGACCATATGAAATTGTTTCAACCTAAATCTAAACCATACAGCAATAAGGTGTATCTCATCACCAGGGTAAATAATCAATGGCATGACCTTTACAAGATGCTTAATACGCATTGGTATCTCCTATTGGCTGATTCTAAATCACGTGATTATATTGATCCACATCCTAAAATGATAGCTCAAAGAGCCCTGAGTTTACGAGATAAATTGAAAAGAAGTCATGTCCAGAGACACACTCAGAATTTGGGGAGAGGGTGAGACTATGGGGTATATACCCCTGTGGTGATTGTAACATCCTCCAGACTCCTTCACCACTTCTGGGCATCCTGAAAAGATACATCTCAAACAGTATGTTAATTGTCGTACTAGAAATGTTGTATATGGACTTATTAGTAAATGTGAAAAGATCTAGGTTGGTCAGATGAGCCTGGAATTAGGAAAACGGATTTTACAGCACCTTTCTAATATTACTCTGGCAAAACGTGACAGGGAATGAGCTGAGAAACCTTTAAATTCAGTGGCCACGCATTTTAATGATCATCAACAATGTAACACTTATGGTCCAAAGATTGTTGGTCTTGCATTAGATTGCAAGAATATAAGAGGGGTTCAGTCACTTCAAATTTACTCCTTGCTTAGGTGTTGGTCTTATTTCATACCAACACTCAGTCTCATTGTGTACAATTTTTATTGTGTTCATGTGTTAGTGTTGTACTAATAAACTCTTTTTATTCATTTTCTATTGCGGGATGTGCATTGTTGTTGTTGTCTTCTTGACTGTCTTTCAGTTTGCGGTTTTTGCTTGCTGACTTTTTCCCTGCACTAAGTACACTGGAAAAGGACTGAATCCAAAATGGATGAGGTTATTTATAGGGCTATGACATCACAGGGGCCGACTGGCTGCTGATTGGCTGCATGCATAGCATTGTGGGTGATCTTTCATTCCCAGAGTACTTTGCTCCACGTCGTGCAGCAGCCATTTTAGGAAAAATGTGATTCGTTACCACGAAGAGTGAGGAAATTTGGATTCTGTGGCAATCAAATTTTTCCTAAAATTCGGATCGAATTCAACTCGTCAACTTCGATTCGCTCATCTCTAATCAAAATATAATTGCTAAGAACCTCATGTTTATTTATGATAACAAATGCGCTATTAGTTTATATACCAGTATATATTTTGCATTTAGTGCATTGACAGTGCTGTTATTTTTTTATTTTTTTAAAACTGCACCACAGGTCAATTTATACTCAGAATTTTTGTTTTAGTTTTTTTATTTTTGCATTGTGTGGATGAGATTTTTAAAGAAATTTCATGTTTCTGGAAGGGGATAGATAAAAAATTTTGAGAAACTGATATTGGTGAATTATAGAAGGAAACCCATGAAGTACATTTTGAAGTGAAGGATGACATTGAATTTGTCCTTACTGTTATTTATTAATTCCGCCATAGTCGACTCTGATGGTATTTTCCAGGTTCTTGCTGTCATGAGTTTGGCAACTAGTACAATTTGTCCAATAATGGACAAATACTGGATGGGGATTTTGATAGTTCAATGAATCATAACACCAATACTGGGGTTTCAGTAATGTGCAGACAGGTATCATTTTAATCCACAGGATCAAACGTTTAATAGATGTGATCCTGCTGACAGGTGTTCTTCAATTTCATATAAGAAATAAAAAACATCTTATACACTTGCAGGGAAAAAGCAGGTTTCAATCCACCAAGATCGCTTAGCACAAACTGAATGATTTTCTAACCACATTTGGCAGTCAAATCTGTTTTCTTCTAACTGTTTTTAATGGGCACCCTGTTGTGTTGATATTGACAATGTGACTTGGGGAATACAATAAGCACAATTTCATTTTTTGTTTTTTCAGCTTGGCTTTACTAACATGACCAAATTGTATTTGCTTGTCATATAACTAACAAATCTGGTTATATTTGACAGTTGGTCATTTTCTTTGTATGTAAAGCATCTAAGCAGTTAATGAGAATATTGCCTTGGTTCAAACATAACACATGCAAATGTACAAATATACACTGCCTTGTGCTCCAGAATACATTTATCTGTGTCCTTTATACACAAAAGAAACAAAAAATAAGGTAAAGTATATAATAATGGTGCTTGCCAAGGGGTGAGATATTTTTGGCAGAAACTGAAGTCAATTCTTGAACTTGATGTGTCTGAATCAGGAAAAGTGGGTTAGTATAAGAATCTCAGCAACAGGGGCAAATCTGTTAGACAGCTGGGTCAGTGCATCTTTAACACTTCAGGTGTTGGTGGGCGTCTCTGGTATGCAGTTTTATTATTTAGCAAAGATTTAAGATAAAGGTAAACTAGCAAACTTTTGCATTGAGCATTGAATCGGCAACAGGGTTAGTGCCCAAGGTTTTTGATGTTAATGGGGAGCAAAGGCTGGATTGTCTTTTCCTATCCCACAGAAAATAAAGCTGGCTGTGATAGAAAGGGTTCAGAATACACAGTGCATCAAAGATTTCTATGCACACAGGTCAAAGCCCAGGCTGATTTCAAAATAAATTAAATGGGCTTCATCAATGAACAATGGAGCAAAGGGAAAATGTTTTTGCATGATGCTTTCCTGAGGAGAAGATTGCATCCCGAGTTCTGGAATTCATGTGGATATTAATTTCACACAAATCACTTCCGGAAACATTGATTCAGACCAAGTAAACACTTTCATGGTACAGGCAGTGGTCTCATTTAGCAGGATATTTCCAAACTGCAAAATTGTTCAAGAATAGTTTGAGGAACACAACAAAGTGTTCAATGATTTGTCCATCAAATATCCCAGACATCAATTCAATTAAACATCTGTGGAATGTGCTGGAAAAGCAAGCCTTACTCACAATGACAAGAGTTAAAAAACATATGCTGCTAGTGCTAAGTACCACCAAATTCAGGTCTTGTAGTTCATGTCTTGATTAGTGTTTAGCGCGAATATTTGAATAGCGAATTTTTATCGCGAATATCGCAACTTTTATAATTCGCGAATATTGCGAATATGGCGGTATATATTCGCTATTTTGATTATTCAAATTTGTTTTTGTTTTTGCTGTTAATCCTTGTTGCTCTCTGGTTGTCTTCCCACTTCCCAAAAGCTGTTCTTACCTGTCCGGAGGATTCTTGGCTCCCTGCCCGCTCCAGTCAATGCCCTTTGCCGCTCCAGCCGACTTCCCATGTACAGGGAAATGCCTCTATGCTAAAATGTACTGTCAGATGTGAGAATCACGATCTTACAAATTTGATTAAGTTGTAATCGCAATGCGATTAATATAACCTGAATTATTCGCATTGCGATATTTGTTATATTCTAGCAATACACCATTAGGAACTTAGCTCTAAGATCAATTCGCAATGTGATTATATGTTCGCTTTGCAAATGAAAATTAAAACTGAGTTGCTAATGGTTGTATTGCTAGAATGTAAGGAGGATTGAGAATATAGTGCTATATTCGTGAATTTGTGATAATCGTCATCTTCGATATATTCTAGCAATACAACCATTAGGAACTTAGCTCTGAGATCAATTCGCAATGCGAGTATATGTTTGCTTCGCGAATGAAACTTAGAGTTGCTAATGGTTGTTGCTAGAATATAACTAAGATTGAGAATATAGTGCTATATTTGTGAATTTGTGATATTCGTCATCTTCGTTATATTCTAGCAATACAACCATTAAGAACTTAGCTCTAAGATCAATTCGCAATGCGATTATCTGTTCGCTTTGAGAATGAAACAGCTGAGTTGCTAATGGTTATATTTCTAGAATATAACGAAGATTGAGAACAAAGTCCTATATTCGTGAATTCGTGATATTCGTCATCTTCAATAAAGCAATAGCAATAAAACCATTAGGAATTGACTCTAAGCTCAATTCGAATGCGATTATATGTTCGCCGCTGAATGAAACTTAGAGCTGAGTTCCTAATGGTCATTGCTAAAATATAACGAAGATTGAGAATATAGTGCTATATTCGTAATATTCATTATATTCTAGCAATACAACCATTAGGAACCCAGCTTTAAGTTGAATTCGAATGCAATTATATAGTTAAGCCATGAATTAAACTTAGAGCTGTGTTCCTAATGGTTGTATTGCTAGAATATAACGAAGATTGAGAATATAGTGCTATATTCGTGATGTTCGTTATCTTCATCAATTCTAGCAATACAAGTTACAACCATTAGGAACTCAGCTCTAAGTTTAATTCGAGATGCGAATATAAATTTACGTAACATTCGCATTATATAGAATAATGACGAATATTCCATTTTGACGAATATATAACGAATATTCAATCAAATATTCGCAAAATATCGCAAAATCGATGGCTCATCACTAGTCTTGATGAGTCAGAGCAACAGAGGATGACAAACACAAAATTAGGCTTTAGGTTTTATGGCTGATGTTGTATATAGTTAAAGAGTACAGTTGAAACAGCAAATGGCTATCAGGTTCAATCAGGGAGGGACAAATGAAAGATGCAAAAGTGTATTTACAATGCGCTGATGAGCAGACAATTATCAGGAAGGATACTTATCTTCCCTACAACTGCCTGCTTGTCAGTAGAGATGAAAAACTGCATTTATATGCAATGATCACCTACACTTTATGAGGATGAGTGATGGGCTGGCTACTACATCCTCATACAGATTCATTGTTTCTGGGCAGCAGAGTGTTGTTCATACAGCAAGTTCTCCTGCCCAGAAAAATGAACTCTGAGGTGTCACTTCATCACTTTACTTGGTCATCAGGTGGCACCATTACAATGGCACTTTATGGGAAACATGAGTTCATAGGAATGTCCATTCCTGATAATCTGCCAAATAATTGGGTAATCTAAGTGGGCAAGAGTAGTCAGATACTGCGGAAGGTAAGACCCTAGGTGCACGGTGGCACTCAACAATAATTGACCAGAGTTCTATCACCATCCATTGGACCGGTTCGCAGATGCCCGTTGTTCCACGAAGGTGATGTTTCATCCTTAGCCTTCTTCTCGATGCACTATTTGATACTGTGTGCAGAAGAAGGTACAAAATGACTAAGGGTCCCTATTAAAGCCCTAGGGTTGCCCTGTGGTATAAATTAAAGCTGTCCCTGTCCGGGGGCGGAGCCTGATCGAGCTACATGGCGGACGCTTAAGAGTAGTGCTCCCACCACCAAGTTGCCCTTAAGCTTCTACAGCACACTATCCTGAGCGATGGTCAAGATACAGCCCAAAGGAGCCAGCAGGGAGTACTAAGGACGCTTCCCTTACACAACTTTGGGCAATAATATGGAGAAATTCCTCCACAAGCCACTCACTGCTCAGACGGCCCGCGCTGAGAAGATGGCGCCGAGTGGGAGAAATCCTTCAGGCGCGGCACGCGCTGACTCAAACAAGGCTGAGTGCGATATAATGTCTTCCCGTGACCACACTGGTCGGGTGAGTGATACCTGCCCTCTGTCAAGAGATTATTTTTATATGGCATTGCAGAAAGCTCTGGCCCCTATAGCAGCCGAACTAACTTCTATAAAAGTAGACATACGCCACATAGGTAATAGGGTTCAAGCCCTGGAGCAGTCACACGACACCTTGCACTACTTTAACATAGAGACTACCAGACATCTTGAAGAACATGCAGGAGAAATATCAGGATAAGGGGCTCCCAGAAGCTGCAGATGAGGAAAACTTGTTTGCAGCCATGCAAGAACTATTTACATTTCTCTTAGGCGCTGAAAGGGCCAAAACGTGATAGCGGAAAGAGTCCACCGCGCATTACATCCTAAACCCCTCCAACCGAACAAACGAGGGACATAATCTGTTGACCTTCTGAGTTTTCGTGATACAGAGGCGATTCTCTATAAAGCTAAAGGTATGGAGGAGATTAAGATGGTGGACGCGACAGTCCAAGTGTACCAAGACGTTGCCCCTTCTACCTTGCAAAAGGAGGACACTGAGACCATTAACGGAGGCCCTGCGGTCTGCTAAATTGCCTTATAGATAGCTTTACCCATTTGGGATTCTTATTACTGCTGGCTCGAAGCGCTTCACAGTACGTGACCTGGATGATTTACAACAGCCTTGGAACGTTCTGCAGATCCCGCCACTGAATATTCCCCTCATGGTTGCCAATCCCGCTGGATGGAAATAGATACCCCATCATCTACACCAATACCTTGGACCAAAGTGGGGAAGAAAAGGCAAGGCCAAAGAAGAATAGGATCCCAAGAGAAGACTCCAATGACTGATTCTGTTTGCTTCGAAGGCTCTTTCCTCACCTATTGGGTGCTATAGCAGGGTCGCCTGTTTTCACTATTTTTCCCACTGTGATGGACGCTTATTTACTGGATGGTTCAAATTTACCAATGCCATAATGCTCTTACCACTTCCCCTCCCCCTCCGCTGTCTTCTTCCCTACCTTTACTTTCTGCTTTAAAGGATAGTTCAAATTGTGCAGTTTGATATCTTACTATGCTTAATTAATGGGCAAACAACCTAGATAGAAGATACCAGACCGCGTATCATTGCAAAAACATCTTTATTACCATATTAAAAAGGTGCATATAGCACATACAATTAAAATACATAAGGGGGTACATAGATGGGCGGCATCCAAGAGGAGAGACGGAGGGGAGAAGGTTTGATAAACAGGTCAGTTGTACAAAGTGCAAGTGCATACAATCAAAGAAATAGTAACATCATACCCATACTGTGTCTCTCCTCCGGGATGGCGCCAACCCGGAGGAGAGACACAGGTTGGGTATGATGTTACTATTTCTTTGATTGTATGCACTTGCACTTTGTACAACTGACCTGTTTATCAAACCTTCTCCTCTGTCTCTCCTCTTGGATGCCGCCCATCTATGCACCCCCTTATGTATTTTAATTGTATGTGCTATATGCACCTTTTAATATGGTAATAAAGATGTTTTTTGCAATGATACGCGGTCTGGTATCTTCTATCTAGGTTGTTTTGATTTATATACCACAGGCGTTGTGTTATACAGTTGTGATACTTGGGCTCATGGTGGCCCAGTATTGGCTATAACCTTTGGTGATTTAATTAATGGGCAGTTTGGGCTGATCAGGCCATAATATTGTTACATTCTCTCCCCCAACTTGCTCCGATAGGAGCCACCTTATATCTGTATTGTGAAGCTCTGTTTTTGCCAACTGTTTGGCTTTTCTGTTCCTGTTTACTTGTTCTTATGTGAGGAGATATTATAGAAATCTCAGGTCTGTTTTCTATTTTCTGATATGGATCCACTGACCCTCAATATAGCTTCGTTTAACATTCATGGGTGTAACAACCCGGTTAAGCGGAGCCGTATTTTACAGATAATAAGGAAGGGTTCTGCAGATATTGTGCTATTGCAGGAAACTCATTTTAAGGGGAAGAACATCCCTCCATGGCCCGCTCAGGTTTCGCCAAATGGTTTCATGCATGCCACACTGGCTCCTCTAGAGGGGTCAGTATCGGGATACACAAAAATGTTCAGTTTTCTGCCTCCTCTGTTATAGCTGATCCTGAGGGCAGATACCTTTTATCTTGCGCAAAGTGGGAAATTCTGATTTTACTGTAAGCAACATTTATGCTCCCAACAAGAATACTGTTACGTGGTTAAGGAAGGCTTTAACTGATATCTCTGCTATCTCCTCTGGCCTATTGATTTTAGGTGGAGACCTAAATCTTGTCTTAAATCCGCTTTTAGACTCTTCTACTGGGAAATCGGCTATCTCATTCAGGGCATTGGTGAGGTTGCAAGGTGCATTGAGGAGTATGAGCCTTAGTGATGTCTGGAGGTCCAAACACGCAGGTATGAAAGATTTCACATTTTATTCAAACCCGCCCAGGTCGTATCAAAGGCTGGACTATATCTTTATACAAGACCGTTACCTTCCACTGGTAAGAGATACCACTATCCAAAATATTACGGTTTCCGACCATGCCCCTGTGTTTGTGTCTCTGGACTTGCCGGGCATTAATAGGAGAGAGTGGACCTGGAGGCTAAATCCAACCCTTATTAATTCACCAGACCAGGTAGCATCCCTATCTAAGACTTTGGAGGGCAATTTTGAGCTTACAAAGCAGTGATTTGAGGGGAGTTGATTTCTCTGGGTTCCTACTTAAAAAGAAATGCCTGGCAGAACTTAATAGGTTACTTTCACAAATTGCGATCCTAGACAGCTCACATGAGAAATCTATTGCCCTACAAGATCATAAAACCCTTCTGTGCCTTAGAAATGATCTGAAAACTCTTCTTAATCACAAGGCGGCAAATGCTCTGCTCAAATTGAGACATAAGCAATATGCCTGTGGCGACAAGGGCAACAAAATCACGACGGCCCTGATTAAGAAGAGGACAGGACAAACACATATCAAGCAAATGAAATCAGCCCATGGCACTGTTGTCACCAATGCAGCTGACATTGCTAATACCTTCCACTATTATTATCAGACACTTTATAATATACATACAGATGAGACTCCCACTGAACTATCAATTAGGAAGGAGAAAATCCAGAATTTTCTTTCTCGCCTGCAATTACCCACTTTGACGGCTCAGGAGTGAGACACCCTCTTAGCTCCAGTGTCTATTGTAGAAATAAAAGAGTATTAACTACTGTTCCAGTGGGTAAATGCCTGGGCCCGAATGGGCTCACATTTTGTATTACAAGAAGTTCCTCTCTGTCCTGGGCTCCCATCTCACTTCCTATTTTAATGCATTATTAGAAGGTGGCTTGCCCCCGCCACAAGCACTGGAGGCACATATTGTGGTGCTTCCTAAAGATGGCAAGGACCCTGAGCTCCTGTCGTGCTATAGGCCCATTTCCTTGCTAAATGCAGACACTAAACTTTGGGCTAAGATTCTTGCGCACAGAATGAGCCCTCTGCTACACAAACTAATTTCTTCGGAACAGGCGGGGTTTGTGGGGAGTGCAGGGATGGTGCCTTACAGGTTCAGCAAGCTATTGCATATGCCTTAGCACACAATTCTCAGCTGACTTTGCTGAGCACTGATGCCAAAAAGGCATTTGATCAAGTTGATTGGAAGTTCATGGAAGCTACTTTGCACAAATTTGGCTTCCCAACTGGATTCACATTGGCAGTATTATCCCTGTACTCTTCCCCTCATGCCAAGATTAGAGTTAATGGGGCCCTATTCCCTTCCTTTTCCATTTCTAATGGAACAAGGCAGGGGTGTCCACTGTCACCCACACTCTTTAACCTTTGCTTGGAAACATTGATACAGGCTATCAGGCACGAAGACGGCATTAGAGGCTTGAGGGTTCCGTGACACATACAGTCGCGGCTTTTGCTGATGATATGCTGCTTTTCCTGTTTGACCCTGTCTCAGCGTTTCCGGCCGTTCTAAAGTTATTTGACCAATTTGGATGTTTGTCCAATTTTAAGATAAATTTATAAAAATGTACGGCAATGGGAGTAGTCGCACCTTCCCATGTAGTCTTGCTTCTGTCTAACACATACCCCTTTCAATGGGCGACTTCCCACATTAACTATTTAGGTGTTAATATACCCAAAGATCCCAGTACGGCATTCCACCTTAACTATACGACACTCCTAGACATAATAAAGAAACAATTGAAAGACCTCTCTGTTCCATATGTTTCATGGATAGGCAGGATGAACATCTTAAAAACATATGTCCTTCCTAAGATGTTATATCTTTTGCAGACTTTACCTATCTTTCTACCAGACTCCTTCTTCACGTCCAGCGAAAAAAAAATTCTAGCTTTCTGTGGAAAAATACACTGCCAAGATTGGCTTATTCTGCCCTAACCAGACCAAAAAATAGGGCGGCTTAAGGCTACCCGATGTCATACTATATTACCGCTCTATACAATCTCGGCTACATGTCGAGATATTAAATCCCCACATCCATAAACTGGGATGTCAGATAGCTATTGAGTTGTTGTCCCCTGCTGAACTGGCCAATTTGTGGAAAACCCGCAATAGTGTGGGATCAGACAAGGGCTTCCCCCCTGCACTCCAGGGAATCGCGCATACCTGGTCTCTGGTGTCGACTCGATTTAATTTGCCTCCGGGTCCCTCTTCCTTTATGCCTTTGAGTCTTATACCATATTATGTAGATCCTACGTACAAAGATGTGATGGGCATGTGGTACTTTTTTGGTGAAGTTCTCAAAGGTCAAAAAATTCCCTCGATGCTGGACCTCCAGAAGTCGCATAATGTCGCTAAATGGACTCCCTTCATTACTCACATTTCCACGAGGTCTGTAGGAGATTTTTATTGATTTCCAGTGCACATTTTGCCCCTCCTGGTATGATGTCATGCTAGAGTCTCCTAGGACACCTAGGAAAGCTATTTCCATATTATATAATAAATGGTTATTGCTTGGCCACCACATATTCAAAAATGAGAGAAGGACTTATCCGTCTCTTTATCGGATGCGGAATCTTCTCAGATTGTCGAGCATTCGCTTGGATTCTCCAGATGCATACGAATACAGGAGAACTCCTTTAAGATAATTAATAGGTGGTACTGAACTCCTGATTTAAAATGGACCCAGCTCACTCTCCTCTATGCTGTCATTGTCACAAGGCAGTAGGGACCATAATAAATATTTGGTGGTCGTGTGAGCAAATCTCCCCCTTTTGGTCGCAAATTTCAGACATCATTAGTCAGATTTGTCCATCTTCAGCCCCGTTGTCCCCCTTGTTCGTACTCTTAAACTTACCCCAGAGAGCATCTCCTTTGCATAGATCCTCTTTACCTGCCCAATTGTTAGCAGGCTCTAAATTGTTAATACCCCTCCACTGGCTTTCTGAATCAGCCCCTACTGTAGAGGAGTGGATACAAAAAGTTCTTGAAATAAGCCAGTTTGAAGAACTTTCTAGTTGGGAAATGCTAAACCATGAGAAATATCTAGTAAATTTGGGGCCATGGCGTGACTGGTAAGCTTCCCATCATTCCCATCACTAGGCCACAACTTGTAGAATATTTCCTCAAGGCCTTTGTTTGTACCTGCCTGAGGTATAATTCTTTAGGCAATTTCTAGTTTACTGGGTTATTACATAGTAACATAGTAAGATAGTATATAAGACCGAAAAAAGACATTTGTCCATCCAGTTCGGCCCGTTTCCTACAAGTTGATCCAGAGGAAGGCAAAAAACCCCTGTGAGGCAGAAGCCAATTTTCCCCACTTAAGGGGAAAAAATCTCCTTCCTGACTCCAATCAGGCAATCAGAATAACTCCCTGGATCAACGACCCCTCTCTAGTAGCTATAGCCTGTAATATTTTTACACTCCAGAAATACATCCAGTCCCCTCTTGAATTCCTTTATTGTACTCACCATCACCACCTCCTCAGGCAGAGAGTTCCATAGTCTCACTGCTCTTACAGTGAAGAATCCTTTTCTATGTTTGTGTACAAACCTTCTTTCCTCCAGATGCAGAGGATGTCCCCTCGTCACAGTCACAGTCCTGGGCATAAATAGATGATGGGAGAGATCTATGTACTGACGCCTGATATATTTATACATAGTTATTAGATCTCCCCTCAGTCATCTTTTTTTCTAAAGTGAATAACCCTAATTTTGATAACCTTTCAGGGTACTGTAGTTGCCCCATTCCAGTTATTACTTTAGTTGACCTCCTCTGAACCCTCTCCAGCTCTGCTATGTCCGCCTTGTTTACAGGAGCCCAGAACTGTACACAGTACTCCATGTATGGTCTGACTAGTGATTTGTAAAGTGGTAGGACTATGTTCTCATCACGGGCATCTATGCCCCTTTGATGCAACCCATTATCTTATTGGCCTTGGCAGTAGCTGCCTGACACTGGTTTTTGCAGCTTAATTTGCTGTTTATTAAAATTCCTATATCCTTTTCCATGTCAGTGTTACTGAAGTGTTTTACCATTTAATATGTACTGGGTGACTTGCATTATTCCTTCCCATGTGCATAACTTTACATTTGTCAGTGTTAAACCTCATCTACCATTTCTCTGCCCAAGCCTCCAATCTATCCAGATCCCTCTGTAGCAGAAAACTGTCCTCTTCAGTGTTAATTACTTCACACAGTTTAGTGTCATCTGCAAGAATAGATATTTTACTGCACAAGCCTTCTACAAGATCATTAATAAATATATTGAAGAGAATAGGGCCCAATACTGACCCCTGAGGTACCCCACTAGTGACAGTGACCCAATCTGAGTATCTACCGTTAATAACCACCCTCTGTTTTTTGTCACTCAGCCAGTTACTTTCCTACATACAGACACTTTCTCCCAGTCCGAGCATCCTCATTTTATATACTAACCTTTTATGAGGTACAGTGTCAAATGCTTTGGAGAAGTCCAGATATACGACATTCATTGATTCACCGCTGTCAAGTCTAGAACTTACCTCCTCATAGAAGCTGATTAAATTCGTTTGGCATGACCGATCCCTCATGAAGCCATGCTAATATGGCGTAATTTGCTTATTTTCATTGAGATACTCCAAAATAGCATCTCTTAGAAACCCTTCAAACTGTTTACCAACAACAGATGTTAAACTTACCGGCCTATAATTTCCAGGCTCTGTTTTTGGACCCTTTTGAATATTTGCTATGAGCCAATCCTGTGGAACATTCCCTGTCAGTATAGAGTCCGTAAATATCAGAAATAAAGGTCTGGCTATGACAAATAATCCTTTTAAGTTGCTATTGTACTTCTTCCTGGGTCAGACAGGGCACTTTTAATAGGAATTTACTTTTACATTCTGAATTTCATCAAACAGTTTATATTCCTCAGTGAATATAGTGGAGAAAAAAATATTTAATGGTTTTGGTTTATCCTCGTAGCTCTCTGCAACAGCCCCTCATTGCTATGTAGAGGGCCGACTCCTTCAGATTTATATTTTTACTATTTTTATAATTTAAGAACGTTTTAGGGTTAGTTTTGCTCTCTTTGACAATTAATCTCTCGGTCTGTAGTTTGGCAATTTTTATTAGTTTTTACATATTACATTTTTTTCCTTATAGTTTATCAGTGCTTCCTGGCTCCCCTCCTGTTTTAGTGATTTATATGCCTTCTTTTTGTTATTTATTGCTATCTTTACGGTTCTATTTATCCACATTGGTTTCTTATTGTTTCTTAGCCTTTTATTCCTATAAGGTATGTACCTCTCACAATTAGATGTAACAATGCTTTTAAAAATCTCCCATTTTGTGGCTGTATTTTTATTTTTGAGGACTTTGTCCCAGTTAGTTAGGCCTAGGCCTTGATTAGTTGGCTAAATTTAGCTTTTTTGAAGTTTGGTATTTTTGTTTTGTCCTATAGAAACTCTCGTTTGAAGGATAATTGGAAGGTTATTACTTTATGGTCACTATTTCCTAGGTGTCCCCCAACCTGCACATCTGTTGTTCTATCAGGTCTATTGGTTAATACTAAGTCCAGTATGGCTGTCCCTCTAGTGGGGTCCTGAACCAGTTGGGGAAGGTAATTGTCTTTGGCTATTGCCAAAAACATGTTTCCTTTTTGGGATGTACAGCTTTCAGTTTCCCAGTCTATATCTGGGTAGTTGAAGTCTCGTTTAGTAATAGATTTTGTGTGGACTCTGGTATATTAGGTGGTTTATAATACAGGTGGTATATTAGGTGGTTTATAATCCTATTAGTAATTTATTATTGTTTTTTGCTCCATGTATTTCTACCCACAGTGACTCCACATGTTCATGTTCCTCACAGATGTATTTTTGAAATACGGGATTTATACAGGACTTCACATAGAGGCAGACCCCTCCACCTCTCCGGCTTTGACGATCCTTTATAAATAGATTGTAACTTTTTATATTAACTGCCCAGTCATAGCTATTATCCAGCCATGTCTCAGTTATTCCCACTATGTCATAGTCCAGTCTTGTTAGCCAGGCTTCTGGCATTAGTATACATACATTTGAGAGGTTTATGTGTATTTTTTACCCTACATCTTTCATTCTGAGCTGTTCTAGTCCCCCCTTCCATTCCTCCCCCAGTCACACTATCTCGCCCCTGGTCTCTATCTGCACTATCTTGCCCTCCTGTAATTTAATTACCCTTCCCCCCAGTCCCTAGTTTAAACACTCCTCCAACCTTCTAGCCATCTTTCTCCCCAACACAGCTGCCCCTTCCCCATTGAGGTGCAGCCCGTCCCTACGATAGAGCCTTTAGCCGACAGAGAAGTCGGCCCAGTTCTCCAGGAACCCGAACCTCTCTAATCTCCCGCTGCCTTTCATGTGTTGCTCGTGGTACAGGCAGTATTTCAGAAAATACTACTTTTGAGGTCCTTGCCCTAAGCTTTTGACCTAAATACCTGAAATCATTTTTAAGGACTCTCCACCTTCCTCTAACTTTGTCATTGGTTCCGATATGGACCATGACGGCTGGGTCTTCTCCAGACCCTCCCAGTAATCTGTTAACCCGATCCGCGATGTGTCGAACTCTAGCGCTGGGAAGACAGCACACTGTTCGGCAATCACGATCTTTGTGACAGATCGCCCTATTTGTTCCCCTAATAATGGAGTCTCCCACTACGAGCACCTGTCTGGCCTGCCCTGCTCTCCTGGTCCCCTGCTTACTGGAGCTGACATTCCCCTGACTGGCAGAGGAAGTGTCCGGCTGCAGCGGTGCCGTCCCTGAACTGTCATCCCCCTCATCTGCCAACCGTGCAAACTTGTTGGAGTGTGTCATATCAGGGCTAGCCTCCCTGGCACTCTTCCCTCTACACCGCTTTCTTACTGTTACCCAGATATTATACTAAAATATTATTTTATAATAAATATTTTCCCAAATGCCTTTCATTATTTATAATGGCTCACGTTGTCAGGGGAAACAAATTGATGTCCGTTCTGTTAGTACACACAAAATCTGTCCTAATCACACAGCAGGACAAGTTACTTCACAACACTGAGCTAAATGGCTGCCCATCCTCCTTTCTGCTCTACGTGTCAGGGATTATGATCCTGAACAGTGAAGTACAGTGAGGACTGACAGGACAGACTGTGGGGCTGTGGTAATGGAGACTGCATATAATAGCTGCTGCTCATTATCCACACCCTCCCCTCTGTACTTCATGTATCCTCATGAATTCCTGAAGATCTTATCAGCTGTATTCAGGATCATAATCCTTGAAAAGTAGGAGAGGAGGATGAGGCAGCTCTTTACATCAGTGTTGTGAAATAACTGCTGTATGATTAGGACAGATTTTGTGTGCACTAATAGGATGGCGGCCATTTTATTTCTCCTAATGATTGCTACCTAGACAAAACAAACAGTTATAACTAATGAAATATATTTGGGAATATATTTATCATAAATTAATATTTAAGTATTTTCATTAATTCCTGAAGAACCCCTATAATGCACTACATATAGATAGGCAGAATACAGCACCTGAACCAGCCTATGTTCATATAAAAAATGGGTAGATTATTTAAGAAAATACAGCATGCAGCAGTTTCTGTCCGGCCACCTCCCATTACAGTTAATGATGCCTACCAGACCCTGCTAGCGCGAATGTTTAAGTAGCCTTACTGATGAGATCAGGCCGCTGAGATGACTTCTAGTTACAGAGGCCACCAGTCAGTATCCTCTTTGCCCAGAGACCCACCTTCTCAAAGTAGTTACAGGGACCTCCATAATCAATCATCTTGTAGCATCTTGCTGCTTTCTGCTACTGTGTGAGCAGGTAATATTTGAATGCATCCATATGGTAGTCCCCAAAATAAATTTTACTGGTGGGCCCTAGGCACCCCAGTCTGACAAAGATTCTAGTTCATTTCCCCAAACATTTAATTTTACTCCCAGAAGAAAAGTGGCAATTAAAATGAATCATGTATATACTCATAAAGACACCTGTACTCACACAGTTGTGCTTAAATGTTTGTGAACCCTTCAGAATTTTCTATATTTATGCATGAATTTGATTTCAAATTACATCACATTTATTTATTGAGTAAAATGATCCAATATTGCATGACTGTGATTGGCAAAAGTATGTTAACCTTTAGGATTAGCAGATAATTAAAGGTAAAATTAGAATCAGGCATTTTCAGTCAATTAACTCCAAGATCTTCAGAACTAATTTATTTATTCACACATCCTTAAAATCATTGTGGATAGTTGGTAGAGCAGCTTTCAATTAATGGGACAGCATTTTTGGTGTGAGTTGTTAACCTGTTTTATTTAAAGAACGTGGATCTATCAAAGTCGGATCTATACAACACATGTTTGTAGAAATGTATCACAGATATTTCTGAAGTCCTCGGAAGAAGTGTTGTTGATGCTCATCAGGATGAAAAAGGCTACAAATAGAGTTGAGCGAATCGAAGCTGACGAAGTGGAATTTGATCTGAATTTCAGGAAAATTTTGATTCGCCCCAAAGTCGAATATCCTCATGTTTCGGAGTTAACGAATCACATTTTTCCTAAAAGGCTGTGGCACGTGTGAGGACATGGAGAAAGGAACTCTGGGAAGGCGGGAACACCCATAATGCCATGCATGAGCCAATTAGCAGCCAGCTAGCCCTGTGATGATCGCAGCCGTATAAATAGCCTCAGCCATCTTGGATTCTGCCATTTATGTGTACTTAGTGCAGAGAGAGACGTAAGCAGGCGCTAGGGACAGTGTTAGAAAAACTTCATTGTGCTAAAAATTATTTACAAGTGCAGGGACAGATTATACAAGGTGTAGGGAAAGGATAGGGAGGAATCATTCCACAGCATTTATGTTGAACAGGGTTCAGTAGGGTAGGATACAGCCTGGGTAAAAGAAACAATCCTATTACACCTTGTTGCACTGACTGGGTACCCAAATTGCCATTACACAGCTCAGTAATTCCAGCAAACCCTCCTTGTTATTGGGGTGCAAGTGCTGTTTGATACAACCATTAACAGGGTTTATTACAAGGAAATATTTCTATGTCTTATTTGCCCTTGTGCGGTGCAGTTATATGTTCTAAATCCTTTTGTGGCATGTACTAGTTGCAAAAGAAAAATATATTTGCCGTTCAGTGGTGCAGTTGTATGTTCTAAAGCCTTTTGTGGCGTTTACTAGTGGCAAAAAATATATATATTTACCGTTCAACGGTGCAGTTATATGTTCTAAAGCCTTTTGTGGTGTGTTCTAGTGGCAAAAGAAAAATATATTCGCTTTCAGCGGTTCAGTTATTTGTTCTAAAGCATTTTGCAGCGTGTATTAGTGGCAAAAGAAAATATATTTGCCATTCAGCGGTGCAGTTATATGTTATAAAGCCTTTTTGTCGTGTAACTGTGGCAAAAGGAAAATATATTTGCCGTTCAGCGTTGCAGTTACATGTTTTAAAGCCTATTGTGGTGTGTACAAGTGGCAAAAGAAAAATATATTTGCCGATCAGCAGTGCAGTTATATGTTCTAAAGCCTTTTGTGGCAATAATTAGTGGTAGAGATGAGCGAATTTTTAAAAATTTGATTCGCTCCAAATTCATTTGCAGCAAATCGCGAGAGCCTTTATAGGAGTGTAAAACACTGTGCCTTGCAGTAACACGCATATGGAGTCTGCTGTGGTGGTGAAATAATACTGAGAGTCAGTATGACATGCAGATGACAGGGGTCGCTCTTAGAATCACTTCATACTTCACTTATTGGGCAGTCACGAAGACAAAACTGACCAAATACCTCAAGTATCAACTCAGCCTTACAGGTAGATGTTAGCCTCAAGAACAAGTGCAGTCCTTCTACACCCTTCTCTGATTCAACTCCGTCATCTGATTCAACATAGATGTCTACAGAATCTGTTCTATTAAATGCTTATACAAGTAGAGCCCCCTGACAGAGTTGAGAGGGTATCAGCAGTAAGTTTGTGTTGACGTCACTGTCTGATTAATGTGCCCTTCCTCTGATCTGTCAGAACAATAACAAGCAAAAATGTATCATGTCTGTGGAGCACACGCCTTAACTTGGTCAGCATTTGCAATCCATCAGTATTGCTAATGCCAAAATATGGAGTGGATCTAAAACAGAGATCACACGTGAATAGAATATTTGTATGTCTTCTGTGTTTTGTACCCACTCCTGCTTTTGGCTACCAAATCATACGCCAATTCTGATGTGACCATACAGGCCTTAAAGCTGCTACACAGATAGAATCCGTTCTGCATCTAATTTTTCCTTGCTTCTGAGAGATCAGAAGAAAGGTCAAATAAATAAAGATGTCAGCCAGGCCGAAAGCCAGAATAGTGGACCAGTCCTGAAGTTGGGTGGGTGGTAACAGCATGAGAAGTCAACACAGTGGCCCTATGACCGAGTCTGGAGGTGTCAGCAGCTTCAGGAGACCACCGAGTGGCATAATGACAGAGTGTGGAGGTGGCAGCAGCATGAGTAGGCCACAGAGTGGCACAATGACCAAGACTAGAGGTGGCCACTGCAGCATCATCAGGAGGAGGCCAAAGAGTGACACAATGACTGAGTATGGAGGTGGTGGTGGCAGCAGCATCAAGAGGAGGCCACAGAGTGGCACAATGACCAAGTATGTAGGTGGCAGCAGCATGAGGAGACCACAGAGCGGCACAATGACCGAGTCTGGAGGTGGCAGTAGCATCAGGAAACCACAGAGCGGAAAGATGACTTAGTGTGGAGTAGAGATGTCGCAAACATAACATTCTCCGTTTGCGAACTTCCGCGAATGTTCGCAAACGTGAGAACCGGGCGAACCACCATAGACTACAATAGGCAGGCGAATTTTAAAACGCACAGGGACTCTTTTTCTGGCCACAATAGTGATGGAAAAGTTGTTTCAAGGGGACTAACACCTGGACAGTGGCATGCCGGAGGGGATCCATGGCAAAACTCCCATAGAAAGTTACGTAGTTGACGCAGAGTCCGTTTAACGCACCGCGAACAACCGCAAACAGTCTATTTGCCACACCGCCGAGTAGGTGATATTCCCCCCACACTCTGCACTGACTGACTGCTACTTCTGCTGCCTCCCTACTTCCCAGGCAGGTAGGCTACTGTGAAGCAGGTGGTCTATCCAAGGCACATTTGGCTCTCAACCTACCACTGCTGGCACCCTGTTGACTCCCTGCCTCACTAGTGTAGTGACTTGCTGGTTCAGCTGCTGCCTCACGGGCAAGCTGCCACCTTCTTTCCTGATGATGATGAAGCCCCTTCTGCACCCAGCTACCAAGTGCGATCGGCTTCATCATCATCGAGTAGTATCTGTAAATCTCTGATGTCTTACTCAACGGCCTTTGGGTCAGGAGCCTGACCGCTCGCAACACCACCACCCACGCCCCTCTCCTCATTACTGCTTGTCCGCTTAGCAGAGGAAGCGGCGGATGTCTCCTCCTGATCTTGGCTGGGCAGTAGCTACTGACTGTCCTCTAATAGCTCTTCTTCGCTGAAAGGTTGAGCTAAGCCTACAGCTTATATTACTTCTCGCGGTGAGGGAACAGAAAACGACAGAGGCAGGTTGAGGACAGATAAGGGCACAGGGCCTGCTCCCGGGCCATGCCAACTAAGGTTTGTGTGTGATGAACCCACCGACTCTTGGCTGGGGGTGTCTGATGTCACTTTGGATGAAGTGGATGACCGAGTTAACCAATAAAGAATTGTTGGGTTGCCGCTAAAGACATTACCGCTAGATGACACCGGGAGCTTAGGCCTTTCGCTGCGACTCTTGCTTTCAAACCCCCTTACTCTGCTGCGACTTCTGCCTACGCCAGAAGCATTTCAGCCTCTGCCACACCTCTGTGCATGGCCTGGCATGTCTCTGTCAGACATACTTGTAGCTGAACAAAATAAATTAGAAGCAAATTAAAACACCCTCTAAAAGCAAGAAATATATTTTTCTTTTAGTACTGAAATAGGCCACTAAATGCTTTCACCACAAATAACTGTAACAGTGATCTGCGAGTATATTTTTGTTTTAGTACAGAAATACATCACTAAACGCTTTTAACTTCAAGTAACTGCAGAAGTAAACTGAGTATATGTTTTTCTTGTAGTACAGAAATCTGTCACTAAACGCTTTCACCACATATAGCTGCAGAACTGAACTGCGTATATATTTGTGTTTTTGTACTGAAATAGGCCACTAAACGCTTTTACCGCAAATAACTAGAGTTGAGCGAAACTCAAACCGAATTTTGGGGTGTTCGGGACATGGACCCGAACCCGAACATTTTCAAAAAAGTTTGGATTCGGGTCCGTTGTTCGGCGATTTATTCCCGCTTTCTGAAGGGCTGCACAGCAGCCAATCAGCAAGCATTTTACTTCTTGCCCTAAGAAGCCATCACAGCTATGCCTACTAATGGCATGGCTGTGATTGGCTGAGTGCAGCATGTGACCCAGCCTCTTTATAAGCTGGAGTCATTTACTGCTGCACGTCACTCTGCTGATTTGAGCTTAGGGAGAGGATGTTGGTGCTGCGATGAGAGACAGAATAGGGCAGAAATCAGAAGAACCTGTGCTACTTTAATTCACAAGATACAGCAAATAGAGCGGGAGGGAGCTTCAGCAATCCAACATTTCTGTACCTAGCCACTGCAAGGGAAATCTTTTTTTGTAATCCATCTGTTACTGAGGTGGTGCTCGGCGACCATATTAGCCGCTGCAGTGTACTGCATGTGTGCCAGCCAGCCAGGGGTACATCAGCCTAATCCTATTAGCTTTGTAGCTCAGTGAAGGAAAAGAACCTTTTTATTCTGTCCACTCAAGTCCCCTATATTGCCTTTTGAATGTTTAAGGGGTGACATAGTCCATTTGTCTAGCCTGGGATCTGTGGTGCCACAGAACACTTGTGTGTACAATGCTCTAAACCGTATATTCCATTTGAGCTATCAAATAGTGCCTCAGTGTATTTTAGTTAAAAAAAAAAAGGGGCCATCCTGATCCACCAAGCCTATTTTACACCGTCAAAATATATATTTGAAATTTCTGCGGTGAAATAGAGAATCCGTGTAATTTTGAGGGAAAAACGTATTCGTTTTCCGCAAAACAGTTCTGCATACACCGTCCAACGACATATTTTATATTTTTGCATGGAAATAGTGCTTCTTTGTTTGTTATAGAAAAAAAACTTTATTCAAGGTCCACCAAACAGTCTGAAATACCCATTCCAACCACTGTGAAATACAGCATAAGTGTATGTTTTTTGACAAATAAGTGGTAATCCTGATCCACAGAGCATCTTGAAATACACAGCTTAAATACCGATTTCACATTACAGCTGAGAAATCGTGCATTATTCTTTTTGTGTGAAAAAGCAATATTTTTGCTTCACAAAGCTGTTGTACATACATGGTATAAATATCTCATTTAAATTTACAGCGGTAAAAAAGAATTTTGGGTATTTATTGAAAAAGCTGTGTTTTAGGCCAAAAAAAAATGTTGTAATTCCGTAGTTTAAATAATTATTTACAATTTATAGCAGTTAAACACTGCATTTGTGAATTTTGGTGACCAAATCCGTGTTCTGGGTCCCCAAATCTGGTGTCCATACATAGTATAAATATCTACTTTTAATGTACAGCAGTTTAAAACTACATTTTGGGGCTTTAATGAAAAAATCTGTGTTTTAGGCCGAAAAAACAGTTGTGCATCCATCGTTTAAATAATTATTTCCAATTCATAGCAGTAAAATACTACATTTGTGAATTTTGGTGACCAAATCCATGTTCTGGGTCACCAAATCTGGTGTCCATACTGTATATAGTATAAATATCTACTTTTAATGTACAGCAGTTAAAAACTGCATTTTGGGGTTTTATTGAAAAAAGCCGTGTTTTAGACCGAAAAAACAGTTGTGCTTCCGGTGTATAAATAATTAATTTCAATTTACAGCAGTGAAATACTAATTTTCTGTATTTTATTACAAAAATACTTGTTCTTGTTCCACAAACCACTTGTGCATACAGCGTACCCCAAAAAATGTTTACATTTCCACATATATATTTAGAATCAGTGTATTTTGGGCACAAAAAACATTATTCTGGGTCCACAGAGCATTTTTATGACGCTGGCACTGCCTTAGCGAACGTAATTGTCGACTAGTGGCCGCAAAATTGACACCGGAGAGAGACCAATCTTTCAGCTTGGTGGGTGAACGCAAATAATGAGGAGAACATCAAATAAGGGAAATGGACATGGTCGTGGTGGTGTTGGTGGAGCTCCTGTTGCTGGGAGAGGGACGTGGCCGCTCAGCGCCAACTACCGCTCCAAGTCAAACACCTTCCTCTGGTGGGAGTAGGCAACAGAATCTGCAGCGTTATTTGATAGGCCCAAATGCCGCTCTACGGATTGTGAAGTCAGAACATGTACAGGCGATAGTAGATTGGGTAACTGACAGTGCCTCCAGTTCCTTCACAGTATCTAACACCCAGTCCTCTGCAGAAAGCTCAGAGTTGGCACCTGCAGCCCATGACCATCAGTCTTCCACCTCACTCCCTTGCAAATCAGCCAAGCAGTCAGAGCCCCAAATCAAGCAGGAAAGTCTCATGCTTTTTGATGACTCTGTTGGCAGGGTTTCCCAGGCCCAACCAACTAGCCCTGCCCCAGAATAGGAAGACCTTGAATGCACTGATGCTCAACCACTTTTGTTGCAGGATGAGGACATGGCAATACCGTCACAAAACGTCTCTGATGATGACAAAACACAGGTGCCAACCGCTGTGGCTTTCTGCAATGTGCAGACCGACGAGGAGGGCAGGGGTCATGAATAGGTGGAAGATAATGTGGAGGATGATAAAGCCCTAGACCCAGACTGGACTGAAGTTCGTGCTTGTGAGGCATGCAGTTCTGAGGAAGAGGCGGTGGTCGCACAGAGGAAACAGCACAGCAAAAGAGGGAGCAGGGTGCAAAAGCGCAGTGGCCATTCCAGAGACAGTACGCCTGCTACTCTTCACCACACCCAGGCACCGAGCACACCAAGGCCTTCTCCAAGGAGATCATTTGCGTGGCAGTTCTTCACACAATGTCCTGATGACAAGACACAAGTGGTTTGCATGTTGTGCCATCAGAGCCTGAAGCGAGGCATTAACGTTCTTAACCTGAGCACAACCTGCATGACCAGGCATCTACACGCAAAGCATGAACTGCAGTGGAGAAAACACCTTAAAAACAAGGAACTCTCTCATGCTCCTCCTGCACCTCTTCTGCTGCTGGCTCGGCCTCTCACTCTACCTCTGGCATCACCGTGGTACCTGGCGAACAGCAAACAGAGGATGTTCCACCAACACCACCACATACGACACCATCACCAAGCATCTCCACCATATCACACGGCAGCATTCAGCTGTCCATCTCCCAAACATTGTAGAGAAGGAGGAAATACCCACCTACCCACCCTCGAGCCTTGGTCCTGAATGCCGACATTTAAAAATTACTGGCCTTTGAAATGCTGTCATTCCGTCTGTTGTTTCAAACAGCTGTTGGCTGTGGCTGTCCCCCAGTATGTTGTTCCCAGCCACCACTACTTTTCCAGGCGAGCCGTCCCTTCCCTGCACAACCAAGTGGAGGATAAAATCAAGTGTGCACTGCGCAACGCCATCTGTGGCAAGGTCCACATAACCACAAATACATGGACCAGTAAGTAAGGCCAGGGTCGCTATATCTCTTTATCTGCACACTGGGTAAACGTAGTGACGGCTGGGCCCGAGGCGGATAACGGTTTGGCGCATGTCCTTCCACCACCGAGGATCGCAGGGCATTATTGGTTGCCTCCTGTTGCTTCCTACTCCGCATCATCCTCCTCCTACTCCTCTTCTACTACCCCCATATCCGGTCATCGAAAGAACCTCACCCCCAACTTCAGCACAGCCCGGGGTAAATGTCAGCAGGCGATTTTAAAACTCATGTGTTTGGGTGACAAACCCCAAACCGGACAGGAGCTTTGGAGGGGCATAGAACAGAAGACTGATGAGTGGTTGCAGCCGGTGAGCCTCAAGCCCGGCCTGGTGGTGTGCGATAATGGGCGAAATCTCGTTGCAGCTCTGGGACTAGACAGGTTTGACACACATCCCTTGCCTGGCGCATGTGCTGAATCTGGTGGTGCAGAGGTTTCTTAAAAACTACCCAGATATGTCAGAGCTGTTGCTGAAAGTGTGGTCCGTATGTGCGCGCTTTCGGCGTTCTCACCCTGCTGCTGCTCGTCTGTCTGCGCTGCAGCGTAACTTTGGCCTTTCTGCTCACCGCCGTATATGTGACATGCCCACCAGGTGGAACTCCACCTTACATATGCTGGAGAGACTGTGCAAGCAGCAGCGGGCGATAGTGGAGTTTCAGATGCAGTATGCACGGAGTCAGTCGCTCTGCTGATCAGCTCCACTTCACCACCAGTTACTGGGCTTGCATGTGGGACCTGCGTACCTTGTTGTGGTCTTTGGAGTACTCCACCAACATGGCCAGTGCTGATGACGCCGTTGTTAGCATTACAATACCCCTTCTATGTCTCCTTGAGAAAAATATTACGGAAGAGGATGCGGCACAGGAGGAGGAGGAAGAGGGGGCATTTTCCAGGGTTTCAGGCTGGTCATATAGAAGTGGCTCAGAGGGTGGGTTCCTGCACCAGCAGAGGCCAGGTACACATGTGGACAGCCAGGGCACACTTCTGGAGGACGAGGAGGATGAGTTGGAGGAGGATGAGGAACCGGTTTTACTGTAGGGTGGCACCCTACACAGCTCAGGGCCATCACGAGAACATGGCTGGGGGGATACAGAGGACACAGACGATACACCACCTACAGAGGACAGCTTATTGTTACCTCTGGGCAGCCTGGCACACATGAGCGACTACATGCTGCAGTGCCTGCGCAACGACAGCAGAGTTGCCCACATTTTAACTTGTGCTGACTACTGGGTTGCCACCGTGCTGGATCCCCGTTACAAAGACAACGTTACCACCTTAATTCCCGCACTGGAGTGTGATAGGAAGATGCGCAAGACAAGCGCACGCTGGTAGACGCTCTCCTGAGGGCATTCCCAACTGACACGGGGGACAAGAAGAAGCACAAGGCGAAGGAAGAGGCGGAGGAGGAGGAGGAAAAGGTCGCCAATACAGCTGTGTCATGGCCAGCTCCTCAGACAGCAGGGTTTGCATGGCAAAGCTGTGGACAAGTTTTGTCACTGCATCACAGCAAACTGCACCACCAGCTGATAGGGAATGTGTTAGCAGGATGCAGCATTTCAACAACATGGTGGAACAGTACATGTGCACACACCTCCATGTACTGACTGATGGTTCTGCCCCATTCAACTTCTGGGTCTCCAAATTGTCCACATGGCCAGAGCTTGTCCTTTATGCCTTGGAGGTGCTGGCCTGCCCTGCGGCCAGTGTATTGTCTGAATGTGTATTTAGCACGGCAGGTGGGCGTCATTACAGACAAACACAGCCGCCTGTCCACAGCCAATGTGGACAAGCTCACGTTCATTAAAATGAACCAGGCATGGATCCCACAGGACTTTTCCGTACCTTGTGCAGAATAGACATTTATAACTGCCTCGCCCTCAACCATACATTCTTGTACTCCAGGCCACTTTTTTATTGAATCCTCTTTTTAATTGTACCATTATTTTGGGGCAACCCCAAGTTGAATGAACCTCTCCTCTGTCTGTGTGCCAGAGGCCTAAATTTCTGTTAATCGCCTGCTGCTTTGGCGGGTGGCATCAAGCTTGATTTTCTGCTATGGGACCTCTCTCCTCTGTCTGGGTGCCAGGGGCCTACATTTCAGATAATTACCTGTTGCTTTGGTGGGTGACAATATTCTCTTTTTACTGTCAAAAGACCTCTACATTATCTAGTTCTCAGAGGCCTATATTTTCTTTCATCGCCTGCTGTATTGGTGGGATACATTAATCTCTTTTACTGTCAAATGACCGCCCCATTGTCTGGTTGTCAGGGGCCTATATTTAGTTTAATCGCTTGCTGCATTGGTGGGAGACATTAAACTCTCTATACTGTCAAATTACCTCTACATTGTCTGGTTGTTAGGGGCCTATATTTAGTTTAATCGGTTGCTGCATTGGTGGGAGACATTAAACTCATTTTACTGATGAAATGACCGCCCCATTGTCTGGTTGTCAGGGGCCTATATTTTGTTTCATCGCCTGCTGTATTGCTGGGAGACATTAAACTCTTTACACTGTCAAATGACCTCTACATTGTCTGTTTTTCAGGGGCCTATATTTTGTTTAATCGCTTGCTGCATTGGTGGGAGACATTAAACTCTTTATACTTTCAAATGACCTCCCCATTGTCTGGTTGTCTGGGTCTATATTTTGTTTCATCGCCTGCTGCTTTGGTGGGAGACATTAATCTCTTTACACTGTCAAATGACCTCTACATTGCCTGGTTGTCAGGGGCCTATATTTTGTTTAATCGCTTGCTGCATTGGTGGGAGACTTTAAACTCTTTTTACTGTTAAATTACCACCCCATTGTCTGGTTGTCAGGGGCCAATATTTTTTTTCATCGGCTGCTGTATTGATGGGAGACATTAACCTCTTTTTACTGTCAAATTACCTCTCCTCTGTCTGGGTGTCATATATGATAATGGCCTGTTCCATTGCAGGTTGACCTGAGGCCTGTGTTGCTGTTACGGGACCGCTCTCCTCCTTGAGGGTGCCATGGTACTGAATTAGTGAATGAGTCCTGTGGCACCACTGGGTGAAATCAATACTGTTTTGGCATGATTGTACCTCTCCTCTTTGTTGGTTCCATGGGTCTGAATCTGTGAATGAGGCCTGTGGCATTGCTGGGTTAAATTAATACTGTCTTGGCGTGATTTTAACTCTCCTATTTGTGGGTCCCGTGGGCCTGAATGTTGTGAGTAGTAAGGGTATACATGTCTCGTCAAACTAAAAGTGACAGGTACCACGCCCCTTTTATACAGCTACCCCCGCCCCTTTTATATTGCTTGATATAAAATTGATATTAAATTTATATTAAATTTTAGACATCTGTTGCAAAGTAGCACACAATAATGATTTTCTACTACAGCTGGTATCATTTAGCTGGTTCAAAAATGCTTTGGTCAGTTTAACAGCGGCACCGAGTATTGACATAGCTGGTTCATCTGATACGCTACAAGTTGTATACAACAAGTTCCTGACAGTTGCCCAGATTAATGATTGTCTACTACAGCTGGTGTCATTTAGTTGGTTCAAAAATGCTTTGGGCCATTTAACAGTGGCACCAAGTATTGACATAGCTGGTTCATCTGTTACGCTACAAGTTGTATACAACAAGTTCCTGACAGTTGCCCAGATTAATGATTTTCTACTACAGCTGGTGTCATTTAGTTGGTTCAAAAATGCTTTTGCTCAGTTTAACAGTAGCACCAAGTATTGACATAGCTGGTGCATCTGATACGCTAATTTGTTCAGGTCTTTAAAAAGTGACTAATGTCTATTTATCCAGCTACATAATCTATCTATCTCGTATCTATCTAACTATCTATCTAGCTATCTATCTATCAATCTATCTCGTATCTATCTATCTCGTATCTATCTATCTTTCTATTATCTATCTATCTCGTATCTATCTATCTATCTTTCTATCATCTATCTATCTAGCTATCTAGCTATCAATCTATCTCAGTAGCTATCTAACTATCTATCTAGCTATCTATCTATCTATCTATCTATCTATCTATCTATCTATCAATCTATCTCGTATCTATCTATCTATCTATCTATCTATCTATCTATCTATCTTTCTATCTATCTATCTAGCTATCTATCTACCAATCTATCTCATATCTATCTAACTATCTTTCTATCTAGCTATCTATCTAACTATCTATCTATCTAACTATCTATCTATCTATCTATCCATCTATCTATCTATCCTATAATAAGCATATTAATCCTTATAAAATATAGTCTAATGATATAAAATTTATCGCTCCATATCACATTTATATTGAATTTATATTAATTTATACGGATTTAATATTAATTTATTACAACAATATGACATTTATACCGCTTTATAAATAAATCTCGTATCTATCTAACTATCTATCTAGCTATCTATCTATCAATCTATCTCGTATCTATCTATCTATCTATTTTTCTATCTATCTATCTAGCTATCTATCTATCAATCTATCTCGTATCTATCTAACTCTATCTATCTATCTATCTTTCTATCATCTATCTATCTATCTATCTATCTATCAATCTATCTCGTATCTATCTAACTCTATCTATCTATCTATCTTTCTATCATCTATCTATCTATCTATCTATCAATCTATCTCGTATCTATCTATCTATCTATCTATCTATCAATCTATCTCGTATCTATCTAACTATCTATCTATCTATCTATCTTTCTATCATCTATCTATCTATCAATCTATCTCGTATCTATCTATCTATCTATCTTTCTATCTATCTATCTAGCTATCTATCTACCAATCTATCTCATATCTATCTAACCATCTATCTATCTAGCTATCTATCTATCTATCTATCTATCTATCTATCTAACTATCTATCTATCTATCTAACTATCTATCTATCTATCTATCTATCTATCTATCTATCCTATAATAAGCATATTAATCCTTATAAAATATAGTCTAATGATATAAAATGTATCGCTCCATATCACATTTATATTGAATTTATATTAATTTATACGGATTTAATATTAATTAATTACAACAATATGACATTTATACCGCTTTATAAATAAATTTGTTGCCTTCATAACATTTTATAAAGTGTTTGATATAAAATTAAGATGTTAACATAAAAAAGTCCCATAATAAGCATATTAAGCCTTATAAAATATAGTCTAACTATTTGAATGGCATCAACTAATTAATATGCTAATTGTTAACACATGTTGCAGTTTAGAACAGGAGCCGTCTATATAAACAGGTCACATTCTCTGCAGGCCTATTACAGAGCTACGGCTGCAAGGACCAGCAAAGGAGAGACATTGACATAAACCACACTAAATGGTAAGCTATTCCGCTGTTAATCTTTTAAACCTTTAACAGTTTAATTAATGCGTCTTATACTTTTCGGTATCTATGTAAGTTTATATTTACAACCTATTTGTGTTATTTAAATATATATTTATGTGTCAGCCGCGTTTATTGCGTCCGGTTATTATTTACTGAATATGAGCTGTTTTAGTTGTATCAATATAACCATGATTATTTATATGGGGTATAATGTTTACTAACTAATTGTCTTTCCTTGGCAATATACAAATGTTTAACAAACAATATACATTTTGTTTAGATGGATTCTTACCAAAATTTATGGGGCGACGACATTATACCTGATGCGCAGCTGCTAATTGCCGCAGATGAGCTTTACGATGACTACGTGAGCCGTGGCGGGCGCAATTGTTTACGGACGATTCGTACAGCCCGGAATTATCTCTTTTGACAACTCAAAGCGAACCCGATTACAATCCTACATCACCCTGCCGTGTCGGTAAGTATAATTAGCTTATGTTTTTATTATATATATATATATATATATAGTTTTAGCGTTAATTATATTTCACATACGTTTATTACAGATGAGCAAATCCAAGACATTTTAAGAATTGTGAATCGAGATGATGATACGCAAAATATGCAACAGACAAACATTTTGTGCGACGGTAATTCTACAGCTCTAAAGGAGAACAACCCCCAGCAAGTTATTGATCTCACAACCCCAGGGCGCCCTGAAATAAAACAGACGACTCAGAAATCCAGAAAACGTAAGGTTCTAGCGACATCTTTGATGTTATCGGTTTTAAACATTTAGCTGTGTTTCTAATACACTTTTTCTAAACGCAGTACTGAAAAGAAAAGTTTACACAATTGATGACATCGCAACACTCACGGATGATACCGTATAACAAAAAAGCATAAGCGGGGAAAGAGCGTAAGGACAAAATCGCATTGTTGCTGTAATGTATTTTAAACATTGTCTATAAGTCTAATACTTTTTAAATTGCAGTGCTGAAAAGAAAACGGCCACGACCGGTGTCTCCAAAGCGCCGTTAAAGAAATCTAACACAGCGGGTACGGCTCTCGCCACAGCGATATCTATAACTTTTAAACTTGTATAAACAAAGATTTTTAATCAAACCTTGTAATTTAAAGTTTTTCAGAGACCTGATGGTGGCGCAGTTGGCAACAGAACAGCTTCATTCCCAGAGCCGCCAGAGCCAAGCACCAGTGCCCGTGACAGTTGGCGGTCTGAAAATACCGCATCACCGGTTATAAGATGTCCTGATGCTCGTGAAGTTAATATTACGCGGTGCATTATTAGCATGAGTGCAGTTCTTAATACCGGCATCTTAATGCCTGTCTTTAAATTTATAATAAAGTGGTAGTGACATATATAGCTATCTAGCTAAGTAGCTGTGAGCTTTTTAATTAACGCGCTTGAAATTCTTAATACTTATATCTTAATATTTGTCTTAAAATTACAGCCAAAAGAAAAGAAAACAAATCCCGCGTCATTAAAGACAGATGGCAAACAACCACAACGCCGCATCAGGAACAGTTAACGCCGATGGCCGAAATTCTATCAGCGCCTCAGACCGTTCTGCAGAGTGGTGAGCCAACTAGCGTAATAAATGATATTACAGATTTATGCGACATAACACCAATACCCAATACACAAGATGTAATACATTGTAAAAACGTATCACATTTGATACGCCCGACACATGTAGCAACATACAGCAGATACGCGAACCCCAACGAAACTCGCCTCTTGTCCATACCTGTTATTGCCGGGTGGAGAGACGTACGACGCGTTGCGGGATATCGCAAAATGTAATGACAAAATGGCACGTGTGGCGATGTATTTAAAATGTTACGTTAACGACTCTACGTCTCTAGCGTTTAACAGCCCAAACAAAATTACTGCAGTGCAAATACACGCCACGCGTGACAAGTGCACACGACTGATGACCCAGCTTGACGCTCTTGAAAAGGAGTTGTTAGACAGGGACTGACTACTGATGACTGGTGGGGGTGGCCAACCTTTCAAAAACAAAAAATCAGCTGTAAATGCTAGGGTTAAAAAGTTAAAACAGGCTATAAAAATCTGGTTTTCAGTTAAGCGCTCCAAAATAGCTAGCGAAAAAAGGCGTCGCCGGCATAGCCACAATGCTACGCCGGTGCGTCCGTGCAAAATAGCTATAAAAAAAAGACAGGGTTGTCGTAACAAGTCTGGGGTGTCGGCTCGTCTGAATGCCAGTCAAACACAAGCGGAACACAGGCGTACAAATAGGGCAAGTACTAACAGAACTTCAAATAATCAATCAAATCGTACTCAGTCAGGCAGCCCACAAAATGACAATATGCCCTATAACACGGTTGTTACAGACGAACCCCCTGAACCGCAAAATGTTGGATCAGTGTATCTAGAACGTGTATACCATCAACAGCGTGACTTAGCGAATTTTAATAGTATCATGTACACCGAGCACTTCAGATTCGCTAACCTCGAATCCATTCGCTCATTTGTTGACGCTCTTGATTCAATACACGCTTCTATACAAGCACTGTTAGATCGGGTTTTACGTGACGCAGAGCCGGGTGATTTCATACAATTGCGTTTAGACGGCGGTGAGACGTTTGATTCGGTTTTTTCAAATAGACAGTCTAGAGACGGATTTAGCGCAGAAACATTTTTGGACAATATCGCTAATGCTTTACAGAGTAACGCGGAGTGCATCGCCGGTAACTCACTTAAGCTAGTTGTCATCATTGTCAGGTGTCGACGCGGTGGGGGCCGAAGGCTTCTGGGCAGCATCGCTTATAGCCGGATTATTGATCGTAAAAACAACATTTATACGATTTTAATAATTACGATAATAACGCCTGCCTGGCCGCCAGTGTTTACGCTATTTTGGAGGGTGCGGCTTTGAGCGACGATGCATTGTTAGAGAAAGCACGACAACTGCATAGAGACTTACAAATACCCGATGGGTATTTGGTGTCTTTACCGACATTGAGGCATTTGAAAAAAATTAAACATCGCAATTAAAATTTTGTACCACAATAGGGGTCAGTGGCGCTATTTCCACACAGGCCGCACAGCTAAAGAAAAGACCATCTATATATTACACCATGAAAAGCATTATTACGGCATAAAAATCTAAAAGCTTTTATCGGTTGCGCTTATTTTTGCGACGTTTGTTGCACTGTGTACAATCATAAATATCGACACGGTTGTATGCAGTTTTGTAAAGCTTGCCAGAGATCGAACTGTGTTGACCAGGCTAATAATATACGTTGTCCGATATGTAGGACGTATTGTCGTTCAACGGAATGCTTTGAAACACATAGAATCCTGGCCATTAGTGATAATGCTCTTTGTAAGAAAAAACTTTTTGCGGTTTTTGTTACAGGTTTATAGACTGCGGTGATGAGCACAAATGTAGCGGCTTAAAATGCGCCATCTGCGGCGGTATGGTTGACAAATTTGACGACCACGCTTGCTATATGCAACCATACAACCCCAAAAAATGACTGATAAGTACATCTTTACGATTTTGAATGCATGCAGGAAACAGGATTGCATATACCCAATTTCATTTACGCAACCACACTGTACGGCCCAAACTCCTGGCATTTTAGCGGAAAATCCTGTACTCGTGACTTTGTGCGTTTTTGCCGATGCTAAGTTTTTCGGGTCACACGCTCATAGCGCACAATGCAGGACGCTATGACGTCTATTTTGTTTTACAGGAACTGATTAATGAAAAGTTTAAAATAGATATTATAAATCAAGGTGGCCGGTTAATGTGCGTTACCCTGAAGGACTTAAAAATTAGATTCATAGACTCGCTGAATTTCATGCCGATGAAGCTCAGCAAGATGCCCGGGCTATGGGTTTTTCAGGTGCCAAGGGTCACTTCCCTACATTTTTTCAACACAGTAGAAAACCAAAACTACATTGGCGTCCTACCGGCCACTAGGTATTACGGTGTCGATTACATGATGCCCGGTGAGAAAAAAAGAATTCATGGATTGGTACGAGAAACATAAAACGACACCTTTAATTTTCAGGAAGAGTTAAAAGCCTACTGTAAGCAGGATGTTGAGGTTTTGCGACGGGCTTGTGAGTGTTACAGGGACACGATTATGGCCATGATGGAAAAAAAAGTTCTGCAGTACATTAAACGTGAAAAGAAATACAGAACGGTCACTAAATGTATTGACCCATTCCAACTTATCACGTTGGTCGCCGTGTGCATGGCTATGTACCGGTTTAAATTCCTACCCAAAAATACCATAGCGATTGTCCCTGCAGATAATTACCACAAAACCCAGAAACGGTTTTCAACACCCGCTATACAGTGGCTCATGTACACTGAACATGTTGAGGGCATTTCTATACAACACGCGTTAAAGGGCGGTGAAAAAGGGTGGGGAAATATTTTTGGACGGTTATGCGCTTGTTAACGGTAAACACATCGCTTTTGAATTTCAGGGTTGTTTTTATCACGGTTGTCCTGTGTGCTATAACGAGCATGACAGCAACGAGATTACTAAATCCTCCTATGGTCAGCTGTACCAAGCTTTCCTAGTCAGGAAAAGTTGGCTACAGAGACAAGGATTTACGATCCGTGTTCTGTGGGAACACGAGTGGCGTGATATGGTTGCAAATGACGCGGGGGTCAAAGACTTTCTAATTAAAATGAGATTCCCGATTCCTTTAGACCCTCGTGATGCGCTTACGGCGGTAGAACTAACGCCATTAAACTTTACTCACGAGGTACACCCCGATGAAACTGTGCATTATTACGATTTCACCAGTCTGTACCCTTTGTTAATAAAACTAAGACGCACTCCTGTAGGCCATCCAAAATCATTTATGATCATTTTGGATACATCAAAATTACTCGGCATCGCCAAAGTTAAAGTGTACCCGCCCAGAGATTTATTTTTTCCAGTCTTGCCTGTAAAGCTAAATAAAAACTAATGTTCCCGCTATGCTACACATGTGCATCAAACTGCCAGAAAGAAATTTGCAACCACACAGATGACGAGCGATCCTTGACAGGTACATGGTGCACCATAGAACTAGTTTTAGCTGTGGAAAAAGGTTACAGGATCGCTGAGATCTATGAGATCTGGCATTTTCCGAACACAGCAGATGATCTGTTCGCCTCGCACATCAAATTACACCTCAGAGATAAACAGGAGGCTTCCGGTTATCCCAGTTGGTGTAAAACGGATTCTGAAAAACTACTTACATAGAGTCATTTTTAAAAAAGAAGAGGTCAGCTTGCTGAAATGATAGGATAGCCGTAAACCCCGCAAAAAGACAAATTTCAAAACTGTTCCTAAACTCTTTGTGGGGTAAGTTTGGACAGCGTTCTAACTTGCCACGCACCAGCATTGTCACGGACCCTGACGAACTTTTCAAATTAGCTTTTGTGCCGTACTCATGACCTCACCGAGGTTAATTTCATCGATGACGATACGGCCATAGCTAATTGGCGCTATGTAAAAGAGCGCCACACACAAAACAGAAACACAAACATTTTTATAGCCTGTTTTACAACCGCTTATGCCAGACTCGAATTATACAACCTCCTAGACAGACTGCAGGAACGTTGTCTTTATCACGACACAGACTCCGTCATATTCGTGAGTAGAGGGTCTGAATGGACGCCACCCTTGGGTGATTTTCTCGGTGAACTAACTAGTGAAATACCAGTTGACACACACATTACCGAGTTTGTATCCGCAGGTCCAAAGACTTACGGTTACAAACTTAACAACGGGAAAACTGTGCTGAAGGTTAAGGGTATAACACTCAACGTTGCTAATGCACGACTTGTTAACTTTGACAGTTTAAAAGACCTTGTGTTGGATTACTCACGCAACAACGACCCCGAGACGCAGAAAACAATAGGTATCGAGCAAACGGCATTTTCAGAAATAGGAAGCGTTTGACCATAGAGACAAGGCCATTACGTAAAAACGCAAAAGTGCGTCTACACAAAGAGACAGCTGACGAACGACTTTACAACTTTGCCTTTGGGTATTAAACATGACTGCGCAATTTCAACATCCTTTTCGTGTATTCTAGCAGGACCATCAAATTCGGAAAGAGCTTTTTGTTAAAAAGTTATTAATACATGTGGATACGTTAATGTCGCATAAACCTGACAATGTCATTTGGTTTTACGCATGTTGGCAAAAATTGTATGATGAACTAACACATTTGTTCACAAATATCAGGTTTATCGAGGGGGTACCGCAAAATTTTTCAGACGCTGATCTATTTCCAACGGACAAGGTAAATTTGGCGGTTGTTGATGATCTTATGGAGGCGGCTTGTGAAAATCTTGAAATGCAAAATGCATTCACCAAATACGTACACCACAGAAATTTGAGCATTATGTATCTCGCCCAAAACGTTTTCTGCCGGGTACGAAAAGCCGAACCATAAATTTAAACACTAAATACATGGTCCTTTTAAGAACCCTCGTGATAAATTACAGGTTATTACGTTGGCTCGTCAGATGTACCCCGGTAAAACACGTTTCTTTTAGAAGCTTTTGAAGATGTTACACACAAGCCTTACGGCTATTTACTTGTAGATTTAAGGTCTGACACTCCTGAGGAGCTACGACTCAGAACAGGTCTGTTCCCACCCAGACCTGCCGGTGGCTTATGTGTGCAAAAAGAAGCTCTAAAATGAGGTATTTCACATCTTCACGGTTATTTTTGTTAGTGTCGCTGGTGCTGTAAAGATGTCAAACAGGATCCGGCGTAATTGGGCGCTTTTAAAAGCATTAGTCAAAACAAATCTGAAGACCCGAAAATCAATATTACGTAATGCCAGTAATGATTTGATATCAGCTATAGGTGAGATCGCACTCAACATCCTTAAAGGGAAGATACCTCTTAAAGAGCGCCAAAAATATACTGAAAAATGGCGTAGGGCTATAAAGAAATTAAGCGATAAAAAGTACACCATTAAAGCAAAGAAGCGCATTGTGACCCAGAGCGGCGGTTTTATAGGAGCTTTGCTCGGCTTTGCAATACCTTTAATCACTAGCCTGATAGCTAATACAGCCGGGTAGTTCATAATGCAGTATGCCGAGAAAATGTTCCTGGTTTCCAAAAATGAGTTGGACAGGCTTAAAAACATCCGTAGATGCATCAGATATAAGACAAACCGCCATACGACGATTAGATGATGAGATTAGCGAAATACTACACAGAAATGACCTTTCAGATGATGAAAAATTAAGAGTTACACAGCCGTGTTACAGAGGTACTTAATGCTCAACAAACAGTCCGGTAAAGAAATGTCGACTTTAACCCTGATTACACAGCCGCAAACCGATCAACAACAAATGTCAAATCCTCCCGCCATCAGCGCAGATACTAAAGAGATACTTGACAATATTAATACTCGTTATAGAAAAACGCAGAACTATTGTTAAACAAACTGAACCGCTCAGGTAATAAGCCACCCTGGAACGCTATGGGTGAATTCATTTACAAAGAACAAACGGTCCCAGGATCCAACCTTATTGACCTGATTCGAACAGCTACCCAGAGTCACGGATTACCTAATATTAAACCTCACGGTTGGGACTATTTTATGGAGACTATCGCGCAGCTGAACGTCCCATCAACAGTTATCGGTAATACAAGAACAAGAGAACTTTTTGATAATTTGAAAAACGGTCGCTGAGTGGTTCCTTTGACGCATCACGAAGCCCTTTACACCGCAGGTGTTATCATCGCCAACGGTGTCGACGCGTGGGTCATTACTACCTAAAAAGAGGCTATCGCCTTTGCTGCAAGCTGCTTGGTTAACATTGTAAATTTTGTTACTTTGTCGATTGTATATAAATTTTTCTTTGTATTAAACGTCTTATAATGTTTTATTTGTTTACATACATTTTCTTTGCCTGTATATAAAATTTCTTTGTGTGTAATGTCTTGTAATATTTTATTACTATACATAAACTGTTTTAAATAAATTGTAGTCTGATTTTATTTTTACAATAAATATAATATCTTGATTATTTAAAAATGTATAAACAGTTAGGCCGCTTTGTTGAGTAGACGCTGGTTAAAACGCTGCTAAAATGACGTCAAATGACGAAATATTGAGGACACAGTACTACACGCCAAAAGCGGCCGGCTCTTATGGGGGCTTGGATTCCTTATTCAGAGAAGTACGTAAATTTGGCGTAAGAAAAGACTCTGTAAAAAACTGGTTGAGCAGCGAGGATACTTACACATTGTACAAACCTGTTAAAAATCATTTACAAGAAACAAGGTTGTGGTGTCTGATATAGATGCTCAATGGCAGGCAGATCTTGTGTCGATGATAGATTTTTCTAAAGAAAATAATGGTGTAAAATATCTGCTGACAGTTGTTGATATTCTATCTAAATATGGTTGGGTGTCTGGCCTTTCAAATAAGTCCGGCGCAACAGTGGCCTCCGCTTTTGATCAGATATTTAAGTTAAGCGGCCGAGCCCCCAGAAAGCTGCAGACTGATCGGGCCGTGAGTTTATAAACAAACCTATGAGGCGTCTTTGTGCAAACTATAAAATACATCATTTTTTAACCACGAATGCTGTTAAGGCATCGTTGGTCGAGCGTTTTAATAGAACGCTGAAAACTAAAATGTGGCGCTATCTTAGAGAACAAAACACGTACAGATACATCGACAAGTTACAAGACCTGGTGTATAGTTATAACCACACATACCACAGAACTATAAGATGTCGAACTCGCCGATGTGACAAAAGAGAACTCTTTAGACGCTTGGAAAAGTATCTACGGACATTATGCCACTATTAAAAAAGTTAAACCGTTGTTAAATATAGGTGATCACGTCAGAATTGTGCGCTATAAGGGTACTTTCACAAAGGGTTATGAACAAACCTATACGGATGAGATATTTAAAATTAACGCTGTAAACACTAGAGGCCACAGACCCCTTTATAAGTTGAAAGACCTATCCGACGATTTCATTGAAGGTTCGTTCTACCCGGAGGAAGTCCAAAAAGTACCCCACGACAATCTACGGGTTTACAGGATAGAAAAAATACTGAAAAAGAAGAAAGTTCGGGGGAAAACGTTGTGTTTTGTAAAGTGGGTAGGTTACCCTGACAAGTTTAACTCTTGGGTGCCTGAAAAACAGTTGATAAGTCTGTAAACTATGGAGGACGGATCGTTTTTTATCACGCTACCGTGCAATGCCTCTGCCAAACTTTATCCGGAAAACAGCATCGCCGATTACACTACTAAGTTAGCAAAGCTGTCCATCTTCGCGGTCCTTACGAAGTGGCTTTAGTGGAGATTCAGTATCCACATACGTGGGAGACCTTCGGACCTGGAGATGGTGTGTTCTACATAGCGCACCGCGACGAACCGATCCGCGAGCTTTTTGTTAAATCGGGTTATTACTCCAATATGCACGAGCTCATCAAAGCCATTAATAGCAAACTTGAATCTATAAAAATACATCCCGACCAACTGCGTCTAAGATACGACGATGTTGACAGAACGGTCTATGTAATGAACTCTCCGTTATACAAGTTCATGCCTTGTGTGAAGCTGGGGAATATTTTAGGGCTGACGGGTTATTCGCAAGCACCGGCACTCAAGAATGTAGATACCGAGCATATTGTTCTCAAGTACAAAGGCCCCGGCTTACCTGTGTTAGAGCATCATACTGGTGGTCTAAAGGGGGTTGCTCTAGTTTCAGCAATAGAGCGAAAAATTAATCCAGATATTAAAGCCGGTTTTTATACAATGTTTGTTTGTACAGATATCGTCCAACATCAACTTGTTGGCGATAGTTACGTACAGCTTTTAAGAACTGTCGAGTTAAGCGGTAAAAATGGTGAGGTAATCACGCAAAAGTATCACCGCCCGGACTATATACCTGTTTGTAAACACCATTTTGACACAGTTACAATATCGATACTCACGGATCAGTCTAAACCTGTTAAATTCAAATACGGTAAGACTATTGTGCGATTACACTTTAGACCTCGCGCTGTGACGCCGCACTAAAATGTTGTCCCAGAGAGTGTACGGCGACCCGGATGCTTATACACATTATTATATAACGCAAGCAGGTCATGGTTTGGATGGGTTTCACGGTACCGAATTCATGCACGGTTCTGGACTCGCTGGGTTATTTCGGGGTCTGTTCCGCCGTGTCGTCCCCCTATTTAAAAAGGCGTTGAGCTTGTAAAGCCGCACGTGAAAACAGCCGCCCGTAACATCGCTAAAGACGTTGTCACTACAGCGTCAACAGCCGTTATGGATCGTATAAATAGGTCTACGCAAGGCCAGGCGGGCTCTGGTGTCGCACAAATACGTAAGAAAACGCGTAAAAGAAAACGTGAACGCGCTGCCATTGTCTTACCAACTTTTATGAATAAAGTATCACAGCCTAAGAGACGTCGCCGCCAGAAAACAAGAAGTCGTTCACCGCGCGACATCTTCTAGTCAGACGCTATGGCTTTCGTGCATGACGCATCCGCTGAGTACGCCAAATCAGAGTTAGATATCTTTCAAATACCGCCTACACAGACAAGCATTGAAAAATCGCTTTATGTCGAGGTGCAACCAATCGCAGCAATCGCTGACAATGCACCTTTGGAATTCTACATCTCGGGAGCGGTGAATATTATTACGACCTTAATAACACATTGTTACACGCCGTTTGCAGAATCGTTAGTCCGGATAACACAGCCATACCCGAAGGCTCCCGCGTCGCACTTATTAACTACCCTATAGCGAGTCTTTTAATCAATTGGATATAACGCTCGGCGATACGTTGATTTCAAGAAGCGACAACCTTTATACGTATAGAGCGTATATAGAGGCCCTAATAAATTATAATTCACAAACTTTAGCATCACAATTTACCGCCGGTTTATTCTATAAAGACACAGCGGGACATCATGATGACAGGGTTCTCGACGGACGTAATGTCGGTTTCAGCAAGAGAGCACAATATTCGGCACGCTCTAGAAGTGTGGAATTAATGGGACCCGTTTACGCCGATATATTTAATCAACCGAAGTTAATACTGAACGGTTTAGATCTAAAGATAAAATTGACCAGAAACAAAGACACTTTCTGCCTTATGTCAGCCGAGGCGCCCCATTTTAAAGTCCAAATACAGCACGCTTCCCTGTTTGTCAAAAGAGTACAAGTATCGCCAGCTGTAAGAATCGGTCACAGTCGCGCTCTGTTAACAGCTAACGCAAAGTACTCTGTCGATCGAGCATCGCTTAAAGTGTATAGTGTACCCGCCGGTACTCGCATATCTAACCACGAGAATCTTTTTCTCGGTAACCTACCAAAAACAGTAATACTTGCGTTTGTTGGATAATGAATCATTTTCCGGGAGTTACCAAAGAAATCCTTTGTGCTTCAACCACTATAATGTGAATTATGCCGCCTTATATTTGGACGGTCAACAGATACCGGCAAAACCTTTTCAACCCAACTTCCAAGACGAATCAGCTGTTCGTGAATATATGTCCCTAGTACATGTTTCGGGAAACACAAGGCCGACAACGCTTTATCCGTGGATCGCCACGAAGTTTTTGAACGGCTACACTTTGTTCGCTTTTGATTTAACGCCGGATCAAGAACCCGGCGGTCATTTCTCTCTAGTAAAAACGGGAAATCTGAGAGCTGAAATTAGATTTGCCGAACCGATTGCAAACACAATTAACATGATTGTATATTCTGTCCATGAAAATATTATTGAAATAAATAATCGGCGTGAGGTATTATATGATTTTCAATAAACATGAATAATTATGAAATTGCCTGTGTTATTAAAGCAGATATTAACGCCCGTCGCATGTTTAAAGGGGTATTTCCGTGCGACTTATTACCGGTGGATAAAATCATCGACAGGCCCGCGGCCTACATTGTAAATACGGATAATTCGCCTCAGCGGGGGAAGCACTGGATTTTAATTATATTATACCCGAATGATGTATCTATTTTTTTGATAGTTATGGTTTATCACCCGCAAATGAAATATTTCCTGGCGAGTTTATGAAGTTTTTATATAAAAATTCTAAGACTATAAAGTATCAAAACAGACAGATACAAGACGCCGTTAGCACAGTCTGCGGTCATTACTGTATCTATATCTTACAATGTCTCGCTAAAGGCATGTCTTTTGAAAAAGTGTTAAAAATGTTCACTAACGATTTTAGAAAAAATGACCGTATTGTGCGTTTATTTGTGACAAAACGCATGAAGCGATTATGTATACGCGGCTGTAATTACAATCAAACGTGTTTGTCCCTAAGATCTGTTGAGAAATGTACGACGTCTTATTGTAAATAAGTAAAATTAATAAAGCTTTTTTTAAAACAAGTTAAATTTATCATTGTTTTTTTTTAATGCTGCTAATAAAGCACATAACACATTTTATAAGAATTTAATAGATAAGACAAGCTGCTAGCCTATTAACTAGTTGATTCTACTCAAATAGCTAATGCTAATTCTAATTAAAAGGATTTTAATTGGTGCAATATAAATGACATATGACGCAATATAAATGTGCTTTTTATATCAAAAGTCTAACTGCCGAGACCCGGGATCGAACCAGGGACCTTTAGAGCTTCAGTCTAACGCTCTCCCACCTGAGCTATCTCGGCAATCGCTAATAGTGCTGGCCAGGCATAAGCTGGCATATCCTTGTATTATTTAATATAAAGTTTATATATATCTAATATTAATTTGTCACGACCTTTGCAGTAGAAAAGATTGCTTTAAACAGATGTAAACTACTGACATTAGCTGAACACATCCTGTGACGTGTCCAGACAGATGTCACGACCTCTGCAGTAGAAAAAGATCGCTTTAAACAGATGTAAACTGTGAACATTAGCAAGGATCTGAGACGTGTGTAGTAAGATGCCCGAATTAAATTAATATCAAGCAGAATAAATTTAATATCAAACAAAATAAATTTAATATAAGTTTTATATCAAGCAGTATAAATTTAATATAAATTTAATATAAGTTTTATATCAAGCAGTATAAATTTAATATAAATTTAATATAAGTTTTATATCAAGTAGTATAAATTTAATATAAATTTAATATCAATTTTATATCAAGCAATATAAAAGGGGCGGGGGTAGCTGTATAAAAGGGGGCGTGGTACCTGTCACTTTTAGTTTGACGAGACATGTATACCCTTACTACTGTTGTGAATGAGGCCTGTGGCGCGGCAGGCAGACATAATTCCTTCTTGGCTATGTTGACAACTTCAACTCCCATGTATGGTCGTCATTGGCCTGAGTCTTTGAGTGAGGCCTGTGACACTGCTGGCAGACATGAATCCTTCTTGGCTGTGATGGGAACTTAAACTCCCATGTATGGTTGCCATGGCCCTGAATCTGTGAATGAGGCCTGTAGCACTGCAGGCAGACATGAATCTTTTTTGGCTGTGATGACAACTTCAACTCCCATAGCATTCCCACCTGACGCCACCCCAAACTCCTATTCCACCTCCTCCTCCAAGTTGCCAATTGATATTGGTTAATGTTTATTTATTTTATTTTATTTTAAGTAATTTCCCTATCCCAGTTTGTTTGCAGGGATTTACCTACATTTTTGTGAAGTTCAGCCAAACTTCTCGAACAGAACATCCAGGTGTCTGCTCAACTCTACAAATAACAGTGAACTGCGTATATATTTTTTTGTAGTACGAAATCACGTCACTAAACGCTCTTAGCACTTATAGCTGCAGAAGTAAACTGTGTATATATTTTTCTTGTAGTACAGAAATACCTCACTAACCTCTTTTAACCCCAAATTACTGCAGAAGTGAACTGTGTGAATATTTTTCTTGTAGTACAGAAGTACCTCACTAAACGCTTTCACCACATATAGCTGCATAAGTGAACTGCATATGTATTTTTGTTTTTGTACTAAAATAGGCCACTAAAGGCTTTTTAATGCAAATAACAGCAACAGTAAACTGCGTATATATTTTTTCTTGTAGTACAGAATTAATTCACTAAACACTTTAAACCCCAAATAACTGCAACAGTGAACTGCGTATATATTTTCCTTTACTACTGAAATATGCCACTAAATGCTTTCACCACATATAACTGCAGAAGTGAACTGCGTATATATTTTTATTTTTCCACAGATATAAGCCACTAAAGGCTTTTCAACATAGCACTTGCAGCCCAAGAACAAATTGTTGGAATGACAGAGCTGTATAATTGCTATTTGGATCCCCAAATTATCTTTCCCTGCACTGGTAAATAGCTTTTTAGCACTGTCCCTAACACCTTCAGATGTCTCTCTCTGCACTAAGATGCTGTGAAAAAATTCCTCCCTATCCTTTCCCTGCATAAATCATTTTTCAGTGTTTTTTTTTTTCACAATTAGCTTTTTCCAATAGCTGTCCCTATCGCCCTCTTACGTCTGTCCAGGACTTAGAACGCTGGGAAATAGCAGAATATAAACTGGCTGCTGTATGATTGGCTGCATGCATACATGTCAATCTTGGTGATCCCACCTTCCCAGACTACCACAAATCGTGATGAAATTCACATTTGTTGCGAATCAAATTTTTCCTGAAATTCGGATCAAATTCCACTTTGTCTGATTCGATTCGCTCATCTCTAATTAAAACTAATCAATAAATTATTTTTTACGAAAATAAAGTGCTGTTGAAAAATATAGGTCCTCATTTAGGTAGATTGATGAATAAATAAAAAAGTTATGGCTCTTGGAATGCAGCAATAAAAAATAACAACATTGCCAGATTCTTAAGGCTTAAAATAGGTTGATCCTTAAGGGGATAAGAAGAGTATATTTCCTTAAATTTTTACACATGATCCTGATAAATATAGCCCATGACATGCCTGACACTGAGTGCATAAATCATATATTTACTAATACAAAGGAAAATCTGGTTCTGGGTATATGTCTCAGAAGATCACACTTCAGAGTATAAATCCAAATACATTTCTTTTTGTCCTTCATTCAATAATCTGGTTGACTAAGTGACTTTGCAACTCATTTGGCAGACTATTGAAGTGTGGGTCTATTATAAAGAGCTGGAGGACATCTTGTCAGTGACTTAGACAAAATAGAATAAAAACTGTTAAAAAAAAAAAAAGAGAAGAGATGAAACATTGCAAAAAAATGAAGTAATGGAAAACATAAATTGCAAAACTGCCTAAAAAAAAACAATTCTTTTGTCATTGGGCAATAATCCTTAGTTTAAAAAATATATAAATGTAAGACAAAGTAAAACAAGGCGTGTAAAAAAGTTCTACAATAAGAATATTTTTCAGATTAAAATGAATAAATCCTTCTTGTACAATCATATTAAAACAGAAGGATCATAAAATGTTGAAAAGTAAACAAAAGTAATTTACAGACATCATCATAAGCACACTCCAGCACATAAAAAGCGAGTTCATTTACCTTAATGAATTTCTGATTCATTTTCCAGGGCAGAACATCATTTTGGCTATGTGCACAGAAAAAAAAAAAATCACTTAATGTTGTGCTAGTCTGTTGTCAAGAAATATTAGGTCAGTAATTTGTTATGGATCCTTCATGCAATCTCTTTAAGGCCTATGCTTGTCCCACAATGAATTTATATATAATAACATTTTTTTTTTTTTGCTAACAGTGCAACTAAAGAAACTGTCACTTAGATCAGCAAGGAGTGTCTAATTCATATTCCCCTGATGGTACACTCATCATTTCAGCAACTTTAATGCTGGACAGCTCCATTTATAACATCTAGTATAAGTAAAGAAGCAGTAAAATTAAGTACATCAGCACAGCATAGACATAGAGAAAGCACCTTTTATATGCTGTAGAACATTATGTGTATATGATCCCTAAAGCTTCAATTTTCCTTAATGTTTTCAGCAAACTACTACTTTTATTTTAACAAACCCAGTGCAACGTGAAAGATACAGCTTTATTCAGGGCTTATTTGTTCAGCCAATGTACTGGTATTAAACGGGTTTTCCTCTTTTGTTATATTGATGACCTATCCCCAGCCAGCACCCTCGTGCTCAGCGACCACAGTGCTCCTAGGAGACCTGTATTGTCTTTTCTGTTTCCCTGCTCGCCATCGACATTGCAGCAGTGATTAGGTGTAATTACAGTTCTACCATCCCCATTTACTTTAATGGGACAGCTCCTTCCTATTTAAGTGAATTGGATGGAGCCGTTCCATCATCCGAATGCTACACTCTCTTTAAACAGCTGACTGGTGGGGGTGACAGCAGCCCCCCCACACACACACACACACTATCTGAGATTTATGATCTATCCTGAGGATAGGTCATCAATATAACAAAAGTGGACAACCCCTTTAAGTAGCTGCCATTGTCTAAGGTGTGACAATATACATTTAATATAGCAATGCTTACAAAGTTAAGTTTTGATATTTTCAACAGTAGGCTCTCACACTCTTGTAACTCCAAAGAATCTCCAAAGAATCTTCTATTTACCAGAATATAATATACTGCAAAAATGTACTTGCGGCAGTTTTTTTTTGGGGCTTCATATATTGATCACCTAATCTATCTTCAAGATAGGTCATCAATATCTGAACAGTGGGGGTCTGACTCCCAGCAGATGAGCTGTTTGATGAGACTGTGGTGCTCTCCAGCGATTTGGCCTCTTCTTAGGCCTTTTACATTACGTTCATCAGTTACAAGGCCTAGGTGCAGCTCAGTGCCATTAAAGTGTATAGGCCTTCCCTGCAATATGAAGCACTGCTGTTATACAATGTACAGCACTGTGCTTGGTTATCTGTTATCTTAGGAGGTCACAGCACTCACCGAAGCACCATGGCCTCTTCAAACAGCTGATCACGGGGGTGCTGGGTGTTAGACCCCTATCGATCAGATTTTGATGACCTATCCTGATATGTAGTTTTATGGAAATCCACAACACGTAACTGGAATAAGGGCATGGCTTACTTGAAAAGAATCATAGCTTCAAGGGAAAGGTGGAGGAGCACGAAATTGGAGATTTTGTACCAAAATTGCCTCATCATTGTGGCATAAATTTCTGTCACAAACTGAGTTCATCAATATTTGATATAGCATTACACAAGTGTGTCTAGCCATGCACTAAATTTATTATCCAGTATGAGCCACTGTGATAAACTTTGCACAACTTTAGACCACCTATCTTAAAACTTATAAGTTTATGCGATCTACAAGGTAAAACCTATACATGGCGTAAACCTGAAAGAAACAGAAGTGTCATTGGGCACCATCTCATTCAAAACTTCTTTTTAAGGGAGGAATAGGGTAATTTTAGTCCATTCATTTTACAGTATGAAGGTTGTTCTCGAACTGAACCCTCTGAATGTAATATGAAGGTTTGCACTTTCTTCAAATTACCACCATTAAGTGAAACATGGCAATATCACCTTTAGAAAAGGATGTACTATCCATATTGTAAGAATGGTTGAAATTATAGTTGGCAGAAAGTTATGGCAATTTTCTTCTGCAGTTTAGTTTTTTTTTTTTTGTTTGTTTGTTTTTTTAAAGCTGTGTCCTGGTAACATTTCATGAAAGAATTTGTCAGATTCAACGATGGGTGAAAATTTTAAAATGGCTACACAAAATCTTAGCATTTTAATTTTCTATCACATATATACACAGTACTGTGAAATACCAAATAATTGTATCAGTGCTATTAATAAACCCATTGTCAAGAGCCTGTTGACTATATACGTCCAGGCAGTAAGCATGTGCTAATCATGCAGCTTCAGAAGCAGGGAGCTTGCTGTCAGTGACAGCAGGGCTCCCCATAGAGAAGGCAGGGGTAATTTTTCACCATCTCTGCCTTCCATATCTATACTAATAAAAGCCCTGTGTGCGTACTCAGGGCTGTTGTCCGTGTGTGCCGATTAGTAAAGTGCGCATACGCAGCGCATAGACCAATCAGCACACACTCCACACACACAGTCCGCCCAAAGCACCGCGCCGTCGGTAATAAAAACAGGGGCAGAAGAGGAGACCGCGATATGACAACACCCACGGAGCAGTAGCAATGCTGGGGCTCCAAACGGTTACCATGACAGCCAGGACGCTACTGAAGTCCTGGCTGCCATGGTATGTCAGTGAGCAGCATTATACTCACGAGCGCAGTGGCCGCGGGCGCTACTTCTTCTCAAGGTCTGTGCCGCACATTGCTAATGCTGCAAGCATTAGCAATGCGCCGCACAGACAGAAGAAGGAGAAGAAGCACCCGGCAGTGGGGGGCATTGCTAATTCTTACTGCGGCGCATTGCTAATGCTATAAGCATTAGCAATGCCCCGCACAGACAGAAGATGGAGCGCCCGGAGGCCACGACACACGTAAGTATAATGCTGCTCACTTTAATACTGGGAGGGGGCGCACTGCCACCAATGATGTGGGGAAGGGGAACCCTCCTGCCACCAATGATTAATACTGGGGAGGGAGGGGGCGTACTGCCACCAATGATGTGGGGAAGGGGGACCCTCCTGCCACCAATGATTAATACTGGGGTGGGAGGGGCGTACTGCCACCAATGATGTGGGGAAGGGGCCCCTCCTGCCACCAATGAATAATACTTGGGAGGAAGGGGGGGTGTACTGCCACCAATGATGTGGGGGGGAAGGGGGCCCCTGCCACCAATGATTAATACTGGTGGCAGGTGACGTGCAGGTGCAGGTGACGTGTGGAGCGCTGTGTGCTGATAGGTCCCCGTGCCATGCATGCCCAGTATAACAAACGGCACACAGACACACACAGCGCTCCACACACCGCACGCACCTGCGCGCCGGCCTCCTGCTGTGCCCAGCTCCGCCGAGTCTCCTCCTCCCCCTCCAGCTTCCTCTGCAGTTGCCTCACACCCCGGGATCCCCATCATTATACCCATATTACACTCCAACCCCCATTATTACACACACATTACACTCTAATGAGGGCTGTAGTGTAATGATGGGGGTTGGAGTGTAATATGTGTGCAATGATGGGGGTTGGAGTGTAATCTATACTAATAAAAGCCCTGTGTACGTGCTCAGGGCTGGTGTCAGTGTGTGTGTGCCGATTATAGAAGTGTGCATGTGCAGCGGACGGACACACACAGGCCAATCCAGGTCAAAAAGCCGGGTTCGGGGGCACAGCGGCGGGATAGCAGCGCTCAGGGACGAGGACGCTGGGAGCCGGGCACAACGGCTTTCAGAGTTATACTCTGCCCGGAGCACATGGGACAGCGCAGCAGCGCAGACGTCACAGATCCCGGGGAGCCGTCCACACTAGAGCTGGCTATTTTACTCATTATGCTGCACTGTGCATGCGCCCACTTCCCCACACGCGCAGTGCGGCCAGACGCCGCTCTATCGGCACACACTCCACGGACACTACATGTGTGACATCCTATTGTAAGGCAGCAGGGGGAGTCACTGTATTGCACCAGCCCCGCTCACTTACTACATAGTGAGGCAGGAGGCGGGGCGGGCTGCCAGGCACTGGTAGCGTAACTCACTAAGTGGCGCCCCTGCTCCGCCCACTGCATGAATGAAGCTGGCGGCGCAGGCGCATGATGTAGTGAGTTACGCTACCAGTGCCTGGCCGCCGCCCGGCCTCCTGCCTCACCATGCAGTAAGTGAAGAAGTGAAGATCATTATTATTATTAGTTATTCATAGTATTACGACTCTGATATCAATATAGGGACTGCAGCGGGCCCCGCTGCCATTACATTCACACTAAACAGCGACACTGTTATGGGGGGATCTGTGGATGACACATAGAATAAGATGCTATGTGTCATCCACAGATACCCCCATAACAGTGTTAGCCACAGACCCCCATAACTGTGTCAGCCACAGACCCCCATAAGTGTCAGCCACAGACCCCCATAAGTGTCAGCCACAGACCAGCCCCATAAGTGTCAGCCACAGACCAGCCCCATAACAGTGTCAGCCACAGTGCCCCCATAAGAGTGCCATCCACAGATCCCCCCATAAGAGTGCCATCCACAGATCTCCCCATACCAGTGCCATCCACAGATTCCCATAACAGTGCCATCCACAGATTCCCCATAACACTGCCATCCACAGATACCCCCATAACAGTGTAAGCCACAGACCCTAATAAGTGTCAGCCACCGACCCCCATAAGTGTCAGCCACAGACCCCCATAACAGTGCCATCCAAAGATCCCCCATAACAGTGCCATCCACAGATCCCCAAAATAGTGCCATCCACAGATCCCCCATAACAGTGTCATCCACAGATCCCCCATACCAGTGCCATCCACAGATCCCCCATAACAGTGTCATACATAGACCCCCATAGCAGTCTGTCCTCCACAGATTCCCCCATATGTGCCACTCACAGATCCCCCATAACAGTGTCAACCACAGATCCCCCATAACAGTGTCATCCACAGATCCCCCATAACAGTATGTCATCCACAGATCCCATTTAACACTGTCATCCACAGTTCACTCCATGACAGTACCATCCACAGATCCCCATAACAGTGCCATACACAGATCCCTCATAACAGTGCCATCCACAGATCCCCACATAAAGTGTCATCCACAGATCCCCCATAAAAGTGCCATCCACAGATCCCCCATACCAGTGCCATCCACTGATCCCCCATAACAGTGTCATACATAGACCCCCATAGCAGTCTGTCCTCCACAGATTCCCCCATAAGTGCCACTCACAGATCCCCCATAACAGTGTCAACCACAGATCCCCCATAACAGTGTCATCCACAGATCCCCCCATAACAGTGCCATCCACAGATCCCCCCATAACAGTGCCATCCACAGATCCCCCCATAACAGTACCATCCACAGATTCCCCCATAACAGTGCCATCCACAGAACCTCTCATAACAGTACCATTCACAGATCCCCCATAACAGTATCATCCACAGATCCCCCCATAACAGTGCTATCCACAGATCCCCCCATAACAGTGTCATCCACAGATCCCCCTATAACAGTGCCATCCACAGATCCCCCCCATAACAGTACCATTCACAGATACCCCCATAACAGTGTGATCCACAGATCCCCCATCACAGTACCATTCACAGATACCCCCATAACAGTGTGATCCACAGATCCCCCATCACAGTGCCAGCACTACTGTTCTAGCGCCCGTTATTGTAACGGGCTTAATGTCTAGTCTATCTATAAAATGAGTGCTGTTCATAGAGATCAAAAAGTGGAAATGTCGCTTTCTGCTCCAGTCCTGTGATCGCCAGAGTCGCAAGTTTGTCCAAACTGCTGGGTTTTAGCATACCCAGATCAGTTCTGCAGTGAGGTTGTACAGACCTGCTACAGCCTCACTGAGGACTGATGATCCCTAATAACTGGGGCTACTATGTAAGCCCCAGTTGCAGAAGAAATCAGCAATAACTAAAAATAATAATAATAATGTTTAATGGTCCCCAAAAGTCTTGTATGATCCTATAAGGGGCACAAAGTGTTAATAAATAAGTGAAATAAAATGACACTACATACCAAACCGGGCTTCTAGCGCTGCCCTCAATAACCATAACCCATATAAGGTGTGCTATTAAAAAAATGAGAAAATGTGAAAAACAGACTATTTTCCCCTTCATTGTACATTTTCTTGGTTATAAAAGATAACATAAAAAATTCTAAAATAAAAACGATATAACAATAAAGTGTCATGCATCACAAAACATACACATATGATTTACATATCTGACCAGAAAAAAAAGTTATAGCTTGCACTAAATAAACAGAAAATGTCCTTCGCTTTATTATTCATGGATTTCATTAATGTATTAGCTATATCTATTCTTTCTTTCCTCTCAAAATTTTTCTTTAAAGGAACTTAACCACTTCCCGACCACCCATAGAATATAAAGCAGGGCACCCATAGAGATGTGTGGGGTGGGGGGAGATAGGAGGGTGAGTGGGTAAAAAAACCTCGCTCAGAACACGCCTATTCCAAGAACCCAATTGCGAGCGCCAATGTTTTGTAGATAGGTGGTAGGTAGATAAATGAAATTTTATTGTACAAGTTGTATTTTTTGTATAAAAGGTATTTGTATCATATAGTATAGAGAATTAAAATAAAAATGGAATAGACATTAAACTTACTTCACGAGGGGGGCGGTGAAGTAAATTTAATGTCTATTTCCATTTTTATTCCACAGCAGATCGCGCCTCGGCAGTTGTACGGCAGCCTGCCAGCGATGATCAATCGCTGGCAGGCTGTAGATCTAAAATAAAAAACATCAAACAGGTATATTAGACGCTGTTTTGTTAACAGCGTCTGATATACCTGCTACCTGGTCCTCTGGTGGTTCCATTTGCTGGGATCAACCACCAGAGGACCAGGTAGCAATGTAAAGTAGCACCAAGCACCACACTACACTACCCCCCCGTGACTTATTAACCCCCTGTTAATCCCTGATCACCCCATATAGATTCCCTGATCACCCCCTGTCACTGATCACCCCCTGTAAGGCTCCATTCACATGTCCATATGTGTTTTAAGGATCTGCGGATCACGGATCCACAGATCCATAAACTACGGATGACCGGCAATGTGCTTTCCGCATTTTGCAGATTCGCACATTGCCAGAACTTTTTAGAAAATGCCTTTTCTTGTCCGAAGTGCGGACAAGAATAGGACATGTTCTATATCTTTGCAGAACGGAAGTGCAGACCCGGAAGTGCGGGGACAAAGTCTGTCCCCATAGAAATGAATGGGTTCTCAATTCCGTTCCGCAAACAGAATTGCGGACGTGTGAATGGGGCATACGAGAACCTTATCACCGCCAGTTAGTTAGCTACTTGTTAGGTAGTTAGCGCCCAGCCCACCACACCTGCAGTCACAGATTTTGGCAGAGATTTTTCATCCACATTGATCTATGTGAATGAAAAATCTGTGCCATTCCTTTGGAAAAAAATCTCAATACCTGTATGCTCAATATCGGGAGAATAGCAGAAACTCCTAATGCTGGCCATACATGTAATGATTGCGGAGACCCTCAAATGCCAGCGCAGTACAGAAACCTCACATGTGACCCCATTTTAGAAAGAAGACACCCCAAGGTATTCCGTGAGGGTATGGTGAGTTCATGTAAAATTTTATTTTTGTCACAAGTTAGTGGAATATGAGACTTTGTAAAAAAAAAAAAAAAATATATATATATATATATATATATATATATATATATATATATATCAATTTCCGCTAACTTGTGCCAATTTTTTTTTTTTTCTGTAAACTCGCCATGCCCCTCACGGAATACCTTGGGGTGTCTTCTTTCCAAAATAGGGTCACATGTGGGGTATTTATACTGCCCTGGCATTTTAGGGGTCCTAAAGTGTGAGAATCCAAATGCATAAAAATGAGATGTGAAATCCTAAAGGTACTCATGGGAATTTGGGCGCATCTTGGCTGCAAAAAAGTGTCACTCATAAGCATACTTCATTTAATTTAATCTACACAAACAGTGTTCAGACAAGGAGAGCTGTTTCTCCATCTCACAGAGTGACGGCCCAATGGGCACCTTGCTGGTTCATTTGCATACCAAAAAAACTGGATTTTAAGAAGATTGAAAACATCCATTGTTGAAACAAAGGAACATCTGGAAATAAGTTACTAAGTGCTCTTAGGCTAAGGCTTTACTTCAATAGCAATTATCCTTGTGACAGATTTCCTTTAAGGGTGCCGAGCAAGAGTCGGATGTTATAAGACGGCAATGCTACGACCGGAAGACATAATGTGATTAGAGATGAGCGAACACCTGGATGTTCGGGTTCGAGAGTTTGGCGAACTTCCGAAAATGTTCGGGTTCGGGATCCAAACTCGACCCGAACTTTATCCCGAACCCGAACCCCATTGAAGTCAATGGGGACCCGAACTTTTGGGCACTAAAAAGGCTGTAGTCCAGGAAAGGGCTAGAGGGCTACAAAAGAGAGCAAAATGTAGGTAAATGCCCTGCAAACAAATGTGGATAGGGAAATGAATTAAAATAAAATAAATAAAAATTAACCAATATCAATTGGAGAGATGTCCCATAGCAGAGAATCATGCGTCATGTCACCCACCACTGGAGAAGGCCACTTTCAGTTATTTCAGCCCCAGCACCCAGACAAAGGAGAGAGGTCCCACAGCAAGGAATCATGCGTCATATCACCCACCACTGGAGAAGGCCACTTTCAGTTATTTCGGCCGCAGCACCCAGACAGAGGAGAGAGGTCCCACAGCAAGGAATCATGCGTCATATCACCCACCACTGGAGAAGGCCACTTATAGTTATTTCCGGCCCAGCACCCAGACCGAGGAGAGAGGTCCCACAGCAAGGAATCATGCGTCATTTCACCCACCACTAGAGAAGGCCACTTTCAGTTATTTAGGCCCCAGCACCCAGACTGAGGAGAGAGGTCCCACAGCAAGGAATAAGGCGTCATATCACCCACCACTGGAGAAGGCCACTTTCAGTTATTTCGGCCCCAGCACCCAGACAGAGGAGAGGTTCATTCAACTTTGGGGTGCACCACAAGATCATGGTAAAGCTAAAAAATGAGGATTCAATAAAGAAGTGCCCCGGAGTACAAGAATACATGGTTGAGGGGGAGGCAGTTATAAGTTTTAAGCAAATATATTTGCTGCATTTGTGGGAGGGAAGGCGGATCACAAGACTAGTTACATGCACCTGCGGGCCTAGGCTGGCTGATTGCTAGGCTATTTACAGGCTCCTGTGAGCCCAGGCTGATGCCGATTCAGCTGATTTCACTACCTCTGGGTCAGCTCCAGGATACTGCAGCATGGTGTGGAGGCTCCTTACGGCTGGACGATGGCAGAATCTCTCAGGAAGGCACTGGTATTCGTGGTAGAATGGTTTGCACGGGACCCACGCTGTGGTCCGCGACACGTAGCGCAGCTGCATCGTGTGCAGGCTCATTCACGCCTGGGCAGCGACAAAGTGCCAGGCGAGCGCTGGCATTCACTGTAGAATCACACTTGTTGGCATGAGACCCACACTGCGGTATGTGATTCGTAATACTCTGGGACGAAGCAAAGTTGGGCGCTAATGGTCAAGTGACTGTTGTTAGTATTTTGTCCGGCTGTTTAGGGGATTGTTGAGGGCTATTGCATATAGTTATTGGTGTTGGTATTACGTAGTTATCTCTCTGGAAGGGTCGTGTATCAAGGGTCATAAAAAAAAAAAAAAAAAAAAAGTTAATGTTTCTGTCACTGTTGTACGTGTGGGGCGCACGTCCGCAGTTAGCGCCAGACACGCAAGGTGTTGGTGAATGTGTATCAGTGGCCCATATATGGGGCCACTAGCAGGTTGATAAAGGCGCCTGTATTTGAGTGCTGATGCTCTGGAACACGAGGTGGTGTTGTGGTGACCATCATTTAAAAAAAAAAAATAATAATAATAATCCTGCAGCATTATGTGGAGGTTCATTCGCACCTGGGCAATGGCAGAAGGTGCTAGGCGAGTACTGGCATTCACCGTGGGATCGGACTTGGTTACACGGTCTGTGACTTGTAGCGCTCTGGGGCGAAGGGGTTGGGCACTAATGATCATGGCTAGGTTTGTTACCTGCAAAAGCTACGTCTGTGTGTCTGCATTTACATTTTGTCCTATACTCCATTCACTACCAGAGCTGCCTTCATGCCTCTGTTGTATCACATTAATACTCTACTCACTTTAGATTGCATTCATACGGCTGCTTTATATCATGCTCAAACTCAGAGCTGCGCCCATACCATGTGTTGGGCACTACTCACATCCAGAGCTGCAGTCACCCACCTGTTCTTATACCATGCGTTATACACTGCTTCTGCCCATAGCTACATTTTCCTTTTATTTATTTTTTGACATCATGGTTAAGCCATTATTTTCACTAGGACAGTCTGCACACCGCTCTGACACTGCTCTCCGATAAACATAATAGCTGCGTTCTTTTCAGGCTTGCTTGTTTTCTCGTTGGTTTGTTACAATCCGAAGGCCTACTTCTACTTTTTCTGTTCATTTAAAAAAAAAAATAATAATTTGAAAAAAATAAAAAAATGTTAAAAAAAAAAAAAGAAATATATATATATATATATATATATATATATATATAAATTTTTTATTATTTTTGGTGTTTCAGTCCTGGTTTGCGGTTACTTAGACCGGTCCGCTTTACTTTTGGTTCATATTCACTCAGATTGGTCCCTTGCCCCAGTTAACCAAATAGCTTTTCAGCGGTCAGTGGCCCAGTTGGAGTACGTTTCCTACTATGTTTTACAAATCCTTTATTTGTCAAGATAAGGGTCCTCTCTTAGCGAATTGTTAGGCCTCTGGCTTCGTTGTCTCCCGTCTGTTCAAATTCACGGATGGTTATGTTTATTTATGCACGTGGTTCGCTTCACTAATGTCTATGCATAGCCCATCGGGTCTGGCTCACATTTAATTTCTTATCGTCACTGTATAGTCATTCAGTTCAGTCTCTTGGCTTGAGGGTCTCATGGCTTCGGGGGGCCCGATGATCGCTTCGGCCTCATGGCTCCGGGAGGCCCTTTGACCGTCCTTCATGTTGTTCGTTAGGGGTACCATATGGTCGTAGGCTTTTTAGCGTCTTAGGTTCCCTGTCAGAGGGGTTCATGGTTACGCGAGTTCCCAAGTCATACTGGTGCCGCTTAAGTGCTTTATAAAAAAAATAAAAATAAAAATAATAATAAATCTGCCATTAGTCTCGCATGTATGGCTCCGCCCTTAGTCTCCCACGCACGACTTCTCCGTTTATGTTTTACTCACATGACTCCGCCATTAGAGTCTCACGCATGACTTCGCAGATTCAGAGTTACACATATGACTCCGCCATTTAAGTCTCTCGCGCATGGTTTCTCCAAATAAGTGTTACACATATGACTCCGCCGTTATAGTCTCTCTAGCAATGCTTCTCCGATTAAGTGTCCGCCATTAGAGTCCCTCTCGCATGGCTTCGCTGATTTAGTGTTTGACATATGACTTCGCCCTTAGAGTCTCTTACGCATGACACCGCCATTAGTCTCTCACGCATGGCCTCTCCGTTTATGTTTTACACACATGACTCCGCCGTTATAGTCTCTCATGCAATGCTTCTACAATTAAGTGTTACACATATGACTCCGCCATCAGTCTCTCACTCATGGCTTCTCCGATTTAGTGTTACACGTATGACTCCGCCATTAGAGTCTCTCACGCATGGCACTGCCATTAGAGTCTCTCACGCATGGCTTCTCCAATTAAGTGTCCGCCATTAGTCTCTCACTCATGGCACTGCCATTAGAGTCTCTCACGCATGGCACTGCCATTAGAGTCTCTCACTCATGGCTTCTCCGATTTAGTGTTACACGTATGACTCCGCCATTAGAGTCTCTCACGCATGGCACTGCCATTAGAGTCTCTCACGCATGGCTTCTCCGATTTAGTGTTACACGTGTGACTCCGCCATTAGAGTCTCTCACGCATGGCACTGCCATTAGAGTCTCTCATGCATGGCTTCTCCAATTAAGTGTCCGCCATTAGAGTCTCTCTCGCATGGCACTGCCATTAGAGTCTCTCACACATGGCTTCTCCGATTTAGTGTTACACGCATGGCACTGCCATTAGAGTATCTCACGCATGGCACTGCCATTAGAGTCTCTCACGCATGGCTTCTCCGATTTAGTGTTACACGTATGACTCCGCCATTAGAGTCTCTCACGCATGGCACTGCCATTAGAGTCTCTCACGCATGGCTTCTCCAGTTAAGTGTCCGCCATTAGAGTCTCTCACGCATGGCACTGCCATTAGAGTCTCTCACGCATCGCTTCTCCGGTTTAGTGTTACTCGTATGACTCCGCCATTAGAGTCTCTCACGCATGGCACTGCCATTAGAGTCTCTCACGCATGGCTTCTCCAATTAAGTGTCCGCCATTAGAGTCTCTCACGCATAGCTTCTCCGATTTAGTGTTACACATATGACTCCGCTTTTAGAGTCTCTCACGCATGGCACTGCCATTAGTCTCTCACGCATGGCTTCTCCAATTAAGTGTCCGCCATTAGAGTCTCTCACGCATGGCACTGCCATTAGAGTCTCTCACGCATGGCTTCTCCGGTTTAGTGTTACACGTATGACTCCGCCATTAGAGTCTCTCACGCATGGCACTGCCATTAGAGTCTCTCACGCATGGCTTCTCCAATTAGGTATTGCACATATGACTCTGCCATGTGTCTCCACGCATGGCTTCTCCGATTTAGTGTTACACATATGGCTCCGCCATCAGTCTCTCACGCATGGCTTCTCCAATTAAGTGTCCGCCATTAGAGTCTCTCATGCATGGCTTATCTCATTAAGTGTTTTCATATGACTTCGCCATTAGAGTCTCTCACGCATGGCCTCAGTTTGTGTTTACTCACATGACTCCGCCATTAGAGTCTCTCACGCATGGCACCGCCATTAGTCTCTCACGCATGGCTTATCCCATTAGTGTTTGACATATGACTTCGCCATTAGAGTCTCTTACGCATGGCACCGCCATTAGAGTCTCTCACGCATGGTTTCTCCAGTTAGTGTTTGACATTTGACCTCGCCATTAGTCTCTCGCATGGCTTCTCCAATTAGTGTTTTACATATGACTTCGCCATTAGAGTCTCTCACGCATGGCTTCTCCGTTCATGTTTTCACACATGACTCCGCCGTTAGTGTCTCTCACGCATGGCACCGCCATTAGTCTCTCATGCATGGCTTCTACGATTAAATGTTTTCATATATGACTTCACCATTTGAGGTCGGCCTCGTGGCCCCACTACAAGTAGTTTCCATGTCTTCGCTCGCCACTCGGGCTGAGGATGTTGGTGTCGGGCCTATGTCCTGGGTATCGGTCAGTCTTCCAGTAGGAGGTACAGTAATAAGGCGCAATTCACAATGTCTCACAGCTACAGACTTGACAAGTCCTATCACGACTACAGGCACAGCATTCATAGTTATCACGACCTTTAGCTTATTTCCTGTCACAACTGCAGGTATGGTGTGTACGTTCTCTGTCCTCACTACAGGCGACATTAGCTCGTTAATTGAAATAGCCATGTATCCGTGTTGATGGTTCCCCAGGCCTGGTGTGTTCACATATTCCGCTTAACCTACTAATAGAGTAAGAAGACATACGCCATGTTCTAACTTTTTGGGGCCTTTATACATATATATATATATATATATATATATATATATATAAGGTGTGGCCTGGGGTATAAGTAGAGGTGTAGTAGTTTGCAACCAGGAACAGTTGGTGCCCGGTCAGGGCCCTCGGCGAATGCTTGGAATTCATTTAGGCCTTCCAACAGATTCACCATTGTTTGTTTCAGTCTGCAGCTCTCAGGATACAGACCTTCTCGTAATATGTTCATATGTTGTTAGTATACATAGGAGTAAATAGTTTCTGGTTACCGGCCACTCCTTCAATCGCATCAGCATTAGCCACCTCCAAGAATGATGTGCCGGTGCACATGACAGAGGTAAGGTTGATGGTAGTCACTCTGATATGTACGGTATATTCCGCACCTTCATCGGGGAATGTCTTTTACGTTTAAAGTGGGTGTAGTAATGGTATGTATATATTTTGCTCTAAACTAAGGTCTGCTCTTTTTGCCCCTTTAGGCTGCCCTACCGCAGCAGTTATGGCATAATTCTACTGCTTGTTGTAGATAGGGTTAGATAGGTTAGGTAAACCTTTCGGATAGCCGATCCGACCACAAGTTTTAAGCAAATATATTTGCTGCATTTGTGGGAGGGAGGCGGATCACAAGACTAGTTACATGCACCTGCGGGCCTAGGCTGGCTGATTGCTAGGCTATTTACAGGCTCCTGTGAGCCCAGGCTGACGCTCGATTCAGCTGATTTCACCCACCCACCCACACCATCTTACAGTCATTTCATATTAGGGTGGCCCCCTTTAGGCTGCCCTACCGCAGCAGTTATGGCATAATTCTACTGCTTGTTGTAGATAGGGTTAGATAGGTTAGGTACACCTTTCGGATAGCCGATCCGACCACAAATGTCTATTCTGCACAAGGGAGGCACAGGTCTTGTGGGATCCATGCCTGATTCATTTCTATGAACGTCAGCTTGTCCACGTTGGCTGTGGACAGGTGGCTGCGTTGTCAGTAATGATGCCCCCTGCCGTGCTGAATACACGTTCAGACAAAACCCTGGCCGCAGGGCAGGCCAGCACCTCCAAGGCATAAAATGCTAACTCTGGCCACGTGGACAATTTGGAGACCCAGAAGTTGGAATGGGGCCAAACCATCAGTCAGTACGTGGAGGGTGTGCAGACGTACTGTTCAACCATGTTAGTGAAATCCTGTCTCCTGCTAACACTTTCCGCATCAGGTGGTGGTGCAGTTAGCTGTGGCGTGGAGACAAATCTTTTCCACATTTTTGCCATGCTAACCCTGCCCTCAGAGGAGCTGGCCGTGAGACTGCTGTGTTGGCGACCACTTGCTCCTCCTCTGCCTTCGCCTTGGGCTTCCACCTGTTCCCCTGTGACATTTGGGAATGCTCTCAGGAGCGCCTCTACCAGCGTGCGCTTGTACTCGTGCATCTTCCTATCATGCTCCAGTGCAGGAAGTAAGGTGGGCACATTGTCTTTGTACCGGGGATCCAGCAGGGTGGCAACCCAGTAGTCCGCACACGTTAAAATGTGGGCAACTCTGCTGTCGTTGCGCAGGCTCTGCAGCATGTTGTTGCTCATGTGTACCAGGCTCCCCAGAGGTAAGGACAAGCTGTCCTCTGTGGGAGGCGTATCGTCATCGTCCTCCGTATCCCCCCAGCCATGCACCAGTGATGGGCCTGAGCTGTGTCGGGTGCCACCCCGCTGTGAACATGCTTCATCCTCATCCTCCTCCACCTCATCCTCCTCGTCCTCCAGTAGTGGGCCTTGGCTGGCCACATTTGTGCCTTGCCTCTGCTGGTGCAAAAAACCTCCCTTCTTAGCCACTTCTAACAGACTGGCCTGAAAGTGCTAAAAATGACCCCTCATCCTCCTCCTCCTCCTCCTGGGCCACCTCCTCTTCCATCATCGCCCTAAGCATTTTCTCAAGGAGACATAGAAGTGGTATTGTAACGCTGATAGCGGTGTCATCGCCACTGGCCATGTTGGTGGAGTACTCGAAATAGCGCAACAGGGCACACAGGTCTCGCATGGAGGCCCAATCATTGGTGGTGAAGTGGTGCTGTTCCGCAGTGCGACTGACGCGTGCGTGCTGCAGCTGAAACTCTACTATGGCCTGCTGCTGCTCGCACAGTCTCTCCAGCATGTGCAAGGTGGAGTTCCACCTGGTGGGCACGTCGCATATGAGGCGTTGAGCGGGAAGGCGGAAGTTCCGCTGTAGCGCAGACAGGTGAGCAGCGGCAGGATGTGAACGCCGGAAGCGCGCACAGACGGCCTGCACTTTATGCAGCAGCTCTGACATGTCGGGGTAGTTGTGAATGAACTTCTGCACCACCAAATTCAGCACATACGCCAGGCAAGGGATGTGCGTAAAACCGGCTAGTCCCAGAGCTGCGACGAGATTTCGCCCATTATCGCACACCAACAGGCCGGGCTTGAGGCCCACCGGCAGAAACCACTCGTCTGTCTATTGTTCAATACCCCGCCACAACTCCTGCGCGGTGTGGGGCCTGTCCCCCAAACATATGAGTTTCAGAATGGCCTGCTGACGTTTACCCCAGGCTGTGCTGAAGTTGGTGGTGAAGGTGTGTGGCTGACTGGATGAGCTGGTGGAAGCAGACGAGAAGGAAGCCAAGTAGGAGGAGGAGGCTACAGGAGACAAAGAATGATGCCCTGCGATCCTTGGCGGCGGAAGGACGTGCGCCAGGAACTCTCCGCCTGGGGCCCAGACGCCACAACATTTACCCAGTGTGCAGTTAGGAGATAGGCGTCCCTGGCCATGCTTACTGGTCCACGTATCTGTGGTTAGGTGGACCTTGCCACAGATGGCGTTGCGCAGTGCACGCTTGATTTTATCGGATACTTGGTTGTGCAGGGAAGGCACGGCTGTCTTGGAGAAGTAGTGGTGGCTGGGAAGAACATATTGTGGGACAGCCATGGACATCAGATGTTTGAAGCTGTCTGTGTCCACCAGCCTGAATGACAGCATTTCAAAGGCCAGTAGTTTAGAAATGCTGGCATTCAGGCCCAGAGGCTTGAGGGTGGCTAGGAGGGAATTTACGCTTTCTCTCAAGGTTTGTGAGATGGAGAGCTGAGCAGCTGCCGTGTGACATGGTGGAGATGCTTGGTGACGCAGGTGGTGGTATCAGTGGAACATCCTCTGTTTGGTGGGAGGCAGGTGCAAACGTTCCCCCGAGGCGGAGGAAGAGGCCGAGGCAGCAGCAGAAGAGGTAGCAGGGAAGCCAGAGTGAGTTCCTTGCTTTTAAGGTGTTTACTCCACTGCAGTTCATGCTTTGCATGTAGATGCCTGGTCATGCAGGTTGTGCTAATGTTCAGAACGTTAATGCCTCGCTTCAGGCTCTGATGGCACAGCACCCTCGGTTCTTGTTGTCAGCACATTGTTTAAAGAAGTGCCATGCTAGGGAACTCCTTGAAGCTGCCTTTGGGGTGCTCGGTCCCTGGTGGCGGTGGCCATTAGCAGGCGAACTCTCTTGGAGGCGGCTGTTCTGCTTTTGCCCCCTGCTCCCTCTTTTGCTATGCTGTTGGCTCGGTCTCACCACTGCCTCTTCCTCTGAACTATGAAAGTCAGTGGCACGACCTTCATTCCATGTGGGGTCTAGGACCTCATCGTCCCCTGCATCGTCTTCCACACAGTCTTCCTCCCTGACCTCCTGTTCGGTCTGCACACTGCAGAAAGACTCAGCAGTTGGCACTTGTGTTTCGTCATCATCAGAGACGTGCGGACTGTGATGAGATGGTATTCCCTTGTCCTTATTAGTCATGAGCGGCAGGTGCCATATTCGATTTCGATGAAATTCGCGAATATTCGAAAGAATATTCGCTTCATATTCGTCTAAATCGAATATTCGTCATTATTCTAGTTATCGCGATTAATATGCGATTTAAATAATCGCGTATTGCGATTTTACCTAGGCTACTTTCCTATTGGTTTCATATCTAGAATTATAGCGAAGATGACGAATATGACGAATGTATTCGTCATATTCCTCAAAACGAAGATAACGAGTATTCTACATCTTCGTTTTAGCAACCTATTCATCAACTCGCTAATTCTAGCAATCAAATAGGAAGGTTGACTATAGAGACAACTGTGTTTAATTCGCTATGCGATTATATAATTTTTTTTTTAATAAATAGAATAATTATAATAATTATCAAGTAATATAATTATTCTATTAAAAAAAATCGCATAGCGAATTTAACACAGCTGTCTCTATAGTCAACCTTCCTATTTGATTGCTAGAATTAGCGCAGTTGACGAATAGGTTGCTAAAACGAAGATGTAGAATACTTCGTTATCCTACGTTTTGAGGAATATGACAATACATTCGTCATATTTGCTAATACTACCAAGCCAACCATAGTAAACCAGGTCTAAGTAGAAATTGCAATGCGATTAATTCAAGTTATATTAATCGCATTGCGATTAATATAACTTGAATTAATCGCATTGCGATTTCAACGTAATTCCTCAAATCCGACAGTACATTTTAGTATATGGAGACGTTCCCTTGGTGATGGGGACGCTCCATGAGCATGGAAGTCGGCAGAAGCGGCAACGGGCACTGACTAGAGCAGCCAGGAAGCCAGGAATCCTCAGGACAGGTAAGAACTACTTTTGGGAAGTGGGAAAGAAAAAATATAACAAAAAAAACAAAAAAAAACAAATATTCGAAATAGCGAATTTATAGCGCTACATTCGAAATATTCACGAATTAGCAAAGTGCCGATATTCGCTAAAAAATTCGCTATTCGAATATTCGCGCCAACATTAGTCCTCATCATCAGGAAACATCAGTGGTTGTGCATAAGTGCATTCTATGTCTTCCACCACTGGGGAAGGGCTAGGTGGATTCCCTTGGGAAACCCTGCCAGCAGTCTTCAAACAGCATAAGAGACTGCTGCATAACTTGAGGCTCAGACAGTTTTCCTGATATGCATGGGGGTGATGTGACAGACTGATGGGCTTTGGTTTTCAGGCGCCACCTGTACGCTTTCTGCAGAAGACTGGGTGGGAGATAATGTTGTGAACGTGCTGGATCCTCTGTCGGCCACCCAATTGACTAGCGCTCAGGCCTTACCATCCTTAGAACGGCATTGGGCCCCACCAAATATCGCTGTAAATTCTGGCGGGTACTGGAACCTGAGGTAGTTGGTTCACTAGGACGTGTGGCAGAATGGCCACGTCTTCTCCCAGCACCAGAGGGTACACTAACACCACCACGACCGCGTCCCCGTCCCTTACTAGATGTTTTCCTCATTGTTACCGTTCACCAAGCACCACAATAAGAAAAAATATTTGGCCCAATGTATTGATTTCAAATTCAGGCCTTTTTTTTTTACAGGCACCTAACACTATCTATCAAAACACAATTAGTGGATTGGAATTATTTAAAATTAACTTTTAATGACTCGCTTTAAAAGATATGCCCCACACTTAGATAAGAGAACAAAATATGACACACATATGCATCTGAGTTGTTGTCAATCGGCCAACTACTCGACATACACTTATACCGCAATGGTTAGATAGATAGGTGCGCGGCGGCACTCTGTAAACACCAGTATCCTACCGTACTGTGGTCCTGGTCTCCGATGCCTTCAAATAACAGCTTTAAAGGTAAGAAGGGAACAGGCGGGGGTCTACTTTAACCCTACAATTGTCTGTAGTCCTGCAGGGGCCCTAACCACTAAAAGTGGGGGTAGCGGCCTAACCACAGGGCACTCGTCCTTAGAAGGGCGACCCCGTCCGGAACCTGTCCCTTATCTACTTGGGCCTAATAAAGCCCTACACTATTGTTGAATGCTCCCTGTTCCCTACATGCATGTTTCATGCCCACAAGGGACAATCATCAGGGGATATAGGTTTAACTTGTACTGGATGATAGATAAAGCATTAAAGGAGTAGGTCCACCAATGGTTGGAACCTACATGGTAATTCACCTGGTTCCACTGTAATAGCACAGTGAGACCTAACCCAGACCTATAGATGTACAGGGATGGGAGGGGTAAAAAAATAATAATATGGAGAAAGGGCTACAGATAACAGCCCCCTCTCTCATACTCCCGTCACAAACAATGTGTGCTGCTGGCGATGCTGCGCCGTATGAGAAAACGGCGCCACTTTTTAAAGGCATCAGTAATGTCCAGCATACCTTGCGGTGCATCGCATCATGCTCTAGCGGCGGCTCCGGTCACTGACAGGCTCGGGCGCACATTTGCTACTGCCATTACGTCCGGTCACATGACCGGAGCCGGCGCGCGCATGCGCACTTCATCACGAGGATCACCGCAAGGTTACTGGTAAGGGAAAAACACAGGTAGTCGGATTGCCTGTGTTCCCTACCACCCCAAATAGCATGGGTGAGGCTGACTGGGATGCTGGGTGATGGGGACATGTCCCCAGCAGCCAATCAGGACATCAAATGGGGGGTATTTAGGCGGTGTCATCAAGCAAAGGGCAGGATAAATGACAGTAAACAATAATAAATATGTGTTTCAATTAAACAGGGATGATCCCCTCATGGCCATAGCCGGATAATGAAGGTGTATAAACATATTTGTACAATATCCCTATAAATATGACCATTCCAACAGGGTTCAAGTTCCATTTTCAAAGGAAACATCCATAGTTCAACTGTTCATTGAGACCAGTGGGTGACACCGTTTTCAAACAGAAGATCCACCTGGCCTCGTGTTGCAAGAGAGTGCGATCCCAGTTGCCTCCCGAACTGACGGTGGGACTAATTCAATTCCCACTGCAGAGAGGCACCCTGGGTCGCCCGATGGCACTCATGTACATGTCTCGCGACAACTGTATCTCTTGTTTGTCACATCATTTAAGTGCTCGCCAATCCTACGCCGCAGCTCCCGCTTAGTTTTCCCAATATACTCCATGTTGCATATACAGGTAATCTTATAGATGACACCTCGGCTACGGCAATTAATAAAGTCCAAGATATGGTACGTAGGTTGTAAGTTTGAGCTCAAGAAGGTTTTACTTTGTTTAATTGTGCCACAGGCTACACAATTACCACATCGAAAGCAACCTAATGGCTTACGATCAAGCCAGGTGCCTGGTTTGTTTGGTTGGGAGTAGTGACTGTGGACTAGCAAATCTTTCAAATTCTGACCCCTTCTAAACGTAATCTGAGGATATTCATGGACTTTCTCATGAAAATCTGGATCCATCAGGAGGATTGGCCAGTGTTTTTCAAGCACCTTCCTAACTTCCGTCGACAAACTGTCAAATGTAGAAATGAGGCGAATTTTCTGGTCACCCGGGGGCAATTTCCTGGGGACGAGAAGATCCGTCCGTGGGATGGACCGCACTTTTTGGTACGCTGTGCGCAGGACGTCATCTGGATAACCCCGCTTATGAAATCTCTCCCTAAGTTCACCAGCCTGCCTCACAAATTCGGTATCATCAGAACAGTTGCGCCAGTATGCGCATGTATTGGCCAAGTGGAATCCCCCTCCTGAGAGGTCTCGGGTGTCCACTTGACCAATGTAAAACGGAATTAGTGGAAGTCGGTTTACGATAAATAGTAGTCTGAAGTTCCCCTGACGTACCCCTCATGATGCTAACGTCCAAAAATGGTAAGACATCAGTAGCAGTCTCATAAGTGAAACGAAGGCCTATTTCATTCACATTAAGTTGTTTGACCAGATGTTGAAACCTTGTTAACGAGTCGTTCCAAATGATGAAAATGTCGTCTATGTACCTAGCCGACAATAGTATGGACTCGGTACATGACGACATGTACTCATTAAAAACAATGGTGGACTCCCACCAGCCCAGGAGCAAATTAGCGTACGATGGCGCACATGAACAGCCCATCGCTGTGCCCCTGAGCTGGTGGTAGATCCTTCCATTGAAAAGAAAGAAATTATGTGTGAGGAGATAGCGCAGCAGTCGTAACACAAATTCATTGTGTTCCGTATACTGTCTTCCTCTTGAGCTAAGGAAAAATTTCACGGCAGTCAAACCTGCTTTATGGGGGATGGATGAGTATAGAGCCTCAACATCGATGCTCGCTAGTATTGATTGATCATCGATGGTGATGCCATCCAACCTTTTCAGCAAATCTGTGGTGTCCCAGGTGTAAGAGGGTAAAGCAACCACAAACGGCATGAGGATCTCATCTATGTAAACCCCTAGATTTTGACAGATACTTCCGATACCCGCCACTATAGGTCTTGCCTTTACTGGATTCAATCCTTTGTGAATCTTGGGCAGGCTGTAAAAGGTGGCGGTCACAGGGGCATTCGGATTGAGAAACTCATATTCCTCAGTGGAAATCAATTTCCGAGTTTTAGCATCCGTTAGGATCTCTCTCAGCTCAAGAAGATAGGTCGGCGTTGGGTTCGATGATATAACAGAATACGTGCTGCGGTCACTCAGAATCTGTATGCACATTGCTTCATAATCATCCCGATCCATGACTATAATATTACCACCCTTGTCTGAGGGCTTAATTATAATCGTGGGGTCATTTTTCAACGACTCAATAGCATCCCATTCCTTTTTTGTACAGTTGGAACGAGCACCCACATGAGGAAGAGACGAAATCTCTTCAATAACCAGTTTAACAAAAACATACAGGCAGGAAATGTCAGCAGCTGGTGGCATTCGTTTACTTTTATTCTTAAGGCCGGTAAATGGGCCTTCACCTGTGTTAGGTGTATCTGAGAGGCCATACAGCGGTTTAACATCTGAAAGTAAATCAGTAGATATACCCAGCTGCTGACATTGTCTTTTGTCGGAATTCTTATGGTATTTATGCCAACGCAGCTTTCTAGCAAAAAGCTGCAGATCTTTTACCCATGTAAAGAGGTCAAAACGTCGGGTGGGGGCAAAGGAAAGACCCTTACTTAAAACAGCCATTTCAGTGTCCGTTAGGGGTCTGGTAGATAGGTTTATTGTCTCTGGGCCCCCTGTTCCTTTATATTCGGACGATTCCTTAGGTGGTAGGTTACCCCTTGATCTAAAAAAGTGTTACTTGTATTGGTGGTTGGGTTTCTATTAAATTTCCCTCTTCCCCTGCCTCTCCTCCGTCTGGATCCACCTCTAATATTGCCTGTGCCACCTGTCTCTCGTTCGCTATCTGAGATATCAGTCTCTGTGGTAGAGGCGTCCGAGATGTTCTCTTTATAGGTTTTATCTTTTGGAATACAGTAGGCCTTATTCTCCTTAAATTCCTGTAAGTCCTTGTTAAACTGGCAGTGTTTTCTTTCTCTCAAAAGAACTGAAATTTTTCAATTGATGTCTGTAACTGAAGTTCATTATTAGAGAAATCCAGATCTTTGGAGAAAGTCTTGGCTATCTCAATTTGAGCCTTTAATTTTTCACCAAGAGTTTCTAAATTAGATCTTTCCTCTTCAAGAAGTAGATTCATAAATTGCAGAGAGCTTTTAGTTATCCTGCCCTTTGCTTGATGACACCGCCCTAAATACCCCCCTTTTGATGTCCTGATTGGCTGCTGGGGACATGTCCCCATCACCCAGCATCCCAGTCAGCCTCACCCATGCTATTTGGGGTGGTAGGGAACACAGGCAATCCGACTACCTGTGTTTTCCCTTACCAGTAACCTTGCGGTGATCCTCGTATGAAGTGCGCATGCGCTACGCCGGCTCGGTCATGTGACCGGACGTAATGGCGTAGCAAATGTGCGCCGAGCCTGTCAGTGACCGGAGCCGCCGCTAGAGCATGATGCGATGCACCGCAAGGTATGCTGGACATTACTGATGCCTTTAAAAGTGGCGCAGTTTTCTCATACGGCGCAGCATCGCCAGCAGCACACATTGTTTGTGACGGGAGTATGAGAGAGGGGGGCTGTTATCTGTAGCCCTTTCTCCATATTATTTTTTTTTTTTTTACCCCTCCCATCCCTGTACATCTATAGGTCTGGGTTAGGTCTCACTGTGCTATTACAGTGGAACCAGGTGAATTGCCATGTAGGTTCCAACCATTGGTGGACCTACTCCTTTAATGCTTTATCTATCATCCAGTACAAGTTAAACCTATATCCCCTGATGATTGTCCCTTGTGGGCATGAAACATGCATGTAGGGAACAGGGAGCATTCAACAATAGTGTAGGGCTTTATTAGGCCCAAGTAGATAAGGGACAGGTTCCGGACGGGGTCGCCCTTCTAAGGACGAGTGCCCTGTGGTTAGGCCGCTACCCCCACTTTTAGTGGTTAGGGCCCCTGCAGGACTACAGACAATTGTAGGGTTAAAGTAGACCCCCGCCTGTTCCCTTCTTACCTTTAAAGCCGTTATTTGAAGGCATCGGAGACCAGGACCACAGTGCGGTAGGATACTGGTGTTTACAGAGTGCCGCCGCGCACCTATCTATCTAACCATTGCGGTAAAAGTGTATGTCGAGTAGTTGGCTGATTGACAACAACTCAGATGCATATGTGTGTCATTTTTTGTTCTCTTATCTAAGTGTGGGGCATATCTTTTAAAGCGAGTCATTAAAAGTTAATTTTTTAATAATTCCAATCCACTATTTGTGTTTTGATAGTTGTTTGGAGGTGGATTCTTCTATTTTTTGGTGGCTTGGCCACATTACAGTTTTTTCACCTAACACTATCTGCCTATTTATTTATGTAGCATATTACACTAATCCAAGCACAGCAGTAACCACTGATTTAGGGGAATATCTCTTTTAGGGGTAGTATTTAGGCCCTGGATGAAAGGTATCCTTTTATGGACAGATTTAAACTAGGCCTGTAACAGCTGGAACACCAGATTCAGGGTATTGCTCTTTTGGCAATTGAATTTCACCCCAGAACAAATTATATAATTTGCAGGACACTATGAAACTTGGCCAGCCACAGCTGAAACTACTGATTTATGGTATTGCTATTTTGGCAATTGAATTTCACCCCAGTACAAAATATATGTTTTGGCGGACACTATTATAGTTTTCCAGACTGGGTGGGAGATAATGTTGTGAACGTGCTGGATCCTCTGTCGGCCACCCAATTGACTAGCGCTCAGGCCTTACCATCCTTAGAACGGCATTGGGCCCCTCCAAATATCGCTGTAAATTCTGGCGGGTACTGGAACCTGAGGTAGTTGGTTCACTAGGACGTGTGGCAGAATGGCCACGTCTTCTCCCAGCACCAGAGGGTACACTAACACCACCACGACCGCGTCCCCGTCCCTTACTAGATGTTTTCCTCATTGTTACCGTTCACCAAGCACCACAATAAGAAAAAAAATATTTGGCCCAATGTATTGATTTCAAATTCAGGCCTTTTTTTTACAGGCACCTAACACTATCTGCCTATTTATTTATGTAGCATATTACACTAATCCAGGCACAGCAGTAACCACTGATTTAGGGAATATCTCTTTTAGGGAGTAGTATTTAGGCCCTGGATGAAAGGTATCCTTTATGGACAGATTTAAACTAGGCCTGTAACAGCTGGAACACCAGATTCAGGGTATTGCTCTTTTGGCAATTGAATTTCACCCCAGAACAAATTATATAATTTGCAGGACACTATGAAACTTGGCCAGCCACAGCTGAAACCACTGATTTATGGTATTGCTATTTTGACAATTGAATTTCACCCCAGAACAAAATATATGTTTTGGCAGACACTATTATAGTTTGCCAGCCAGAGCTTAAGCCACGGATTTATGGTATTGCTATTTTGGCAATTGAATTTCATCCCAGAACAAAATATATCCTTTGCAGGACACTATGAATCTTGGCCAGCCACAGCTGAAACCACTGATTTATGGTATTGCTATTATGGCAATTGAATTTCACCCCAGAACAAAATATATGTTTTGGCGGACACTATTATAGTTTGCCAGCCACAGCTGTGACACCAGATTTATGGTATTGCTATTTTGACAATTGAATTTCACCCCAGAACAAAATATATGTTTTTGCGGACACTATTATAGTTTGCTAGCCAGTGCTGGGACACCAGATTTAGGGGATTGCTATTTTGACAATTGAATTTCACCACAGAAAATAATCTATCCTTTGCCAAGCAGCAGACAGTATTATACTTGTCAAGCTAAAGCTGGAACACCAGATTTAGAGGATTGGTATTTTGACAATTGTATTTAACCCGTTAATAAAATATAGAAATTGCTTTCCTGAGTTTCTAGGGGTGACAATTAGCACAGCCAAGCCCCTGATGTAGGATATAGCAAAAAAAAACTAGTATTGATGGATTGATGGACTTGGTGGCAGCTTGTTCTGGTGCACCACAAGTCACAAAATGGCCGCCGATCACCCAGAAAATAAGTGACAGAATAACCCTCTGTGCAGCCTAAAAACCAGTGAGCAAGTAACTAGCAGAAGTTCAATCATTCACAGCTGTAGATCGATCACTTTATTAGGTGCTTTTGCAGACTTTTCCCTGCTTAATCTCGCCCTCACAGCAGCTGCGTCCTCTCCCTACACTAATCAGAGCAGTGTGACGTGCGGTGCTACGTGACTCCAGCTTAAATAGAGGCTGGGTCACATGCTGCACTTGGCCAATCACAGCCATGCCATTAGTAGGCATGGCTGTGATGGGCTCTTAGGCCAAGAAGTAAAACAATAGCTGATTAGCTGCTGTGCAGCCCTTCAGAAAGCGGGAAGAAATCTCGAACAACGAACCCGAACCCGAACTTTTTGAAAATGTTCAGGTCGGGTCCGTGTCCCGAACACCTCAAGATTCAGTACGAACCCGAACTATGCTCGAACTGTTCGCTCAACACTAAATGTGATGCCTAAATAATGAATACCGTCTGGAGACCACTTGGTGGACAGGCGTTGGATAGAGTGAGTCTAATAGTATTGGAAGCACCAGAGACTTGGAGGAATTGAGCTTCTAATTGGACACTTGGAAAAAGGGCAGTGAAGGAGGTATCAGGCTTCAAGCATGTGACAATAGCATCATCTACATACAAGCCTATCGTGTGACTAGTGTCTCCCACCTTAATCCCCGTAATGTTAGGGTGAGATCTTATGGCTTCCACCAGTTGTTCCATTACTATAGAAAAGATGATCGGTGATAGAGGAGAAAGGGGGAAGACAGAAACCCTGAGGCTAGCACCCTGGCTGTAGCGTTGGAGTACAAAGCCAGGGTAGATTGCAGTATAAAACCAGTGAATCCAAATTTAGTTAGAAAAGTCTCCAGGTACCCCCAGTGCACCCTGTCAAAGGATTTTTTAGCGTCTTAGGAAACAAATGCACCAGGGGTCCTGGAGAGCTGCATAACCTGCAGTAAATTCCTCATCCGTATCGTGTAGGGTTGAGCGAACCCGAACTGTATAGTTCGGGTTTGTACCGTATTTTGGGGTGTTCGGGACACGGACCCGAACCCGAACATTTCCGTAAAAGCTTGGGTTCAGTGTTCAGCGCTTTTTTTGTCGCTTTTTGAAAGGCTGCACAGCAGCTAATCAACAAGCATCATACTACTTGCCCCAAGAGGCGATCACAGCCATGCCTACTAATGGCATGGCTGTGATTGACCAGATCAGCATGTGACTGAGGCTCTATAAAGCTTGAGTCACATAGCGCTGTGCGTCACTCTGCTGTTACAAGTGTAGGGAGAGGATGCAGCTGGACTTGTGATTTCAGGGAGAGAATAGGAGAGAATCTAACTCAGCGATCTACCCAGAAATAGTTGTGTAGGTGCAGGGCACTATCCTTTAACCCTGCCCCTGCTCATTGACAAAAAAATATACTAAATTTTAGAATTCTGTTAGTTAGATGCGTGGCGGCGGCCATTTTATGCATGCTCAGTGCACCAGCACTGCATCTGAGCTTTTGGGACATTGCAAATCACATTTTTGGGGGGGCAAACTACAACATCTGTATTAGTCAGTGTGCAATTTAAGCTAGAAATACACCCATCATTTTCTGGGGTTTGAAAAACACCTTTTTTTCTTCAAAAAACTGTATTTTCCAGATCTGCAAGTGTTAAATTCAAGTTTAATATATACAGCATTTATATTCTGTTTGCAAAAAAAGACTTTTTGGGCAATCTACAACATCTGTATTAGTCAGTGTGCAATTTAAGCTAGAAATACACCCATCATTTTCTGGGGTTTGAAAAACAGACTTTTTTTGACAAAAAAACACTATTTTCAGGCCTTGCAGCATCAGCACGTGTGAAATTACAGGCTGCTGTCAAATTCAGTTGTTAAACAAACAGTCGTTTGGGCACAAAAAATTTAGTTGGCAGCCTTTGATGCAGATGTCATTGTGAGATACACCCTTAATACATTTGGGTTACATTCAGAGATTTTAAATACCGCCATTTGGTGTACCAATATTGAATTCAGGCCTACAGAGGTTCAGGCCCTGTGAGATCCCCCCTATACATACAGGGGTTTGAATTAGGCATTTGAAATACAGCCATTTGAAATACAGCCTTTTTGTGCGAAGATACATTTACTTCAGGCCTACACTGATTCAGGGTGTGGGTGATCCCCCCTATACATACAGGGGTTTGATTCAGTCATTTAAAATACAGCCATTTAAAATACAGCCACTTAGTGCAAAGATATATTTACTTCAGGCCTACACTGATTCAGGGCGTGTGTGATCCCCCTTATAGATACAGGGGTTTGAATTGGGCATTTGAAATACAGCCATTTGAAATACCGCCTTTTTGTGCAAAGATATATTTATTTTAGGCCTACACTGATTCAGGGCGTGTGTGATCCCCCTATACATACAAGGGTTTGATTTAGCCATTTGAAAGACAGCCATTTTAAATACACCCATTTAGTGCAAATATATATTTACTTCAGGCCTACACTGATTCAGGGCGTGTGTGATCCCCCCTATACATACAGGGGTTTGAATTAGGCATTTGAAATACAGCCATTTGAAATACAGCCTTTTTATGCAAAGATATATTTACTTCAGCGATGTCCGTGGCAGGAGAGGTAAGTTGATTTTTTTATTTTATGTGATCTGAGCAAGGGGATCTGTACTGAGGCTTTTGGGGGGACAGCTCTGAGGCAATGGGGTCTGCTCTGAGGCATGAAGGGCAGCTCTGAGGCATTGGGGACTGTTCGAGGTCTGAATGGGGGATCTTATTTATATTGGGGCTCTTATCTGGGGTATGTTTAAGCTAATTCACATTAGGGTTTGAGCTGAGATCATATTGGAGTCTTACTAACATTGGGGGTCTGATTAACATTGGGGGTCTGATTGATGGTCTGGTCTGAGGTCTAATGAAAAATATATTTTTTTCTTATTGTCCTCCTCTAAAACCTAGGTGTGTCTTATGGGCCAGAGTGTCTTGGGAAAAATACGGTATATTATAATTTTTATTGTTTTTAAGTATCTAGACTAAAATGGTGAAGTATCAGAGGAAATAACTTGTTTAGCTTCTTTAATTTATGTAGTGCATGTTACCTGTTACCATTTTCATAATTGCACAGTAGATCTTGCCTATAAGCCAGAAACGATAAAAACATTAAATGAATCATTATAAATCTGCTTTATTAAACTGGTTATCTCACAAAAAATATTCTACATTTTTAAAACTAGCACTTGGATCTGAATACTTTCATGATGTATGTATTTAAAAACTTTGTATAACCTCTGAGTTATTTACTGAAATCTATCTGAATAGCGCCACCTGCTGTTTGCCTTTTTCTAATTTATTTTGTCCAGTTCTCTGAGGTTGACATGCATGCTCAGTTCCATTCTTCAACTGCCACCGACCGAAGCAGTGTAACAGCGGTTACAGATCGCCAATGTTCGCCTAATCACCACCACAGTCAAAGTTTTCTTGCTTTGGCAATCACTACCCTTCCTGGCCACTTCCATCATTGCCCACGCCCAGCTGCATTACAGGGCAGGTAGCAGCAGTGATATGCTGCCGGTGTCTCTTTATGTACTTCTCTGGTCTCCAGTTTCCTTTCTGCCCTGGACACTGCATGCTTTCCAGCCTGTTTCCTGTAGCACCTTGGTAAGTGCCAGTGCACATCACTTCCTGTGATGTAAGGGTTTAGCACATGTGACTTGTGCGGCCAATCCTAGCCATCCTGCATCTATTTTAGTGGTCTAGCTCCCTTCACTGGTGCCTGAGCGTCAAAGGTACTTGTGTCCCGCAATGGTTGCTGTTATCTGTGCTTGTATTCCTGTATACCTGACCCGTGCTTGTGTTTCTGGACTCCACTGCCTGTTTGATCCTTGCCTGCTTTACCCTGACTCTCAAGTTGCTGACCCGGATTGCCTGACCAGTACCTTTGCTGCCTGTCCTGACCCATTGCTTGCTTGACTTTGGCTCTGCCTCATCTCTCAATCCTGCCTTGTTGCTACTAGTTCCACCTGCTGACTATGACTGTACCTCTACTACCTTGCACTGGTACCTCTTGGACCGCCTGGACAAGCAGAAATGTGACTTAAAAATAAAATTGGTTGGTCTTAACATCCAAAACATGTTTGATATTAAGGGGTTAGGTTGGGATGGAAAAAATACTATGTGTGAGTAGGTGCGTGAGTGTGGTTTTACATTGTAAATACTCATGCCAGTTAGTTGTATTTTATTACTTTGAATGTATCAATTATAGTTGGCTGTAAAATATAATTTTTCATATGTGATATAATACTGAACATCCCATTTACTCATGCTGAAAAAGCACTAGTCATTAGTTCAGAACTTCTAGTTGTACGCTGGTATTCGACTTACTGGCCTGATATAGAAGGACAAATAATAGTTTATATAAAAATGTTCCTATGTGTTTGCAGGGCAAATGAAAGCCAAATTGCCTCAATGTATAGTCGCAATCATAAAAGCTGTCATTTCTTTTACTGAAATGTTCATTCACCAGTGTTATGTTAAAGTAAAGTAAGCACCCATACTGTGCGAATAATTCAATAAGCCTCTGGCAAAGTTGCCAGAATTGGAACATTGTTGCAGCATAACAAAAAATAAAAATAAACTCCACTGGGATCTAAATAAGCACATACAGTACTAACCCTGACGTCTTAAGTCTATGATAAGAAATAATTCAGAAAATTTGGATTCTCTGTTACTAAAATATAATATAGACCTATCAATTTGAACACTAAATAGGACAGATCCAACAGTGAAAACCACTGTATGGACTTTAGTTCTTTTTAACAATAGATTGAAAAGAGAGAGAGATCAATACAGGTGAAAAGTAAATACAAGCCAAACAAAAATTCAGCTTGTAATTTACAGTAGAATTACTAGTAAAGCCAAAAGTTCATGTGTTGAAATGCACAGTGTTGCATCCTAATAAGACACACCCAAGCCACAACCACTTGTCAGACAAGTCACAAAAAGTGTCTACAACAATAAATGTCATACACCATACTTTTGCCACAGTAGCAAATCTTCCCCATCGTGTTTCAATCCCTCACCACCTTCAAGATGTCTGTTTACTGTTTTGTGATTGAGAAAATTATTGTTCTTATTCCAATGCACCAATTAACTTCTAAAGAGAACTAAAGTCCTACACTCAGGGCAATGATGTGTGAGTACCCTCAGGTTTTCTTCCCATAGGAGCAAGGTATCTTAAGGAAGTCTTTATAAGAGGTAAACAAAAATCACATAAGGGATATTCCAAGTGCCTTAGTTGTCAGTATGGAAAACAATTATGTAGTTTGTGAGACTTTTGGGAAAAGGTTAACAATCTGGTGGTGCTCAACAAAATCTTTATCTAGACAAAACTCATCTACAATTAACACCTTAGTAAGACACCTTACCCTGGGTTCAGACCTGAGCGTTTTTGAAACGCGCGTTTTTATGCGCGTTTTTTGCAATAGTAAACGTGCGTTTGACGCGCGTTTGTGTGATTGACTGCAGTGTTGTCCAATGACCAAATTTCCCTGTCTATATGAAGTTTGGCCAATCATAGGGCGTTGTAGGTGTGAAATTCCATGTGTGTTGGTAGAGAGTTTGGGTTGTAGTCATGGAATGTTATAGACGGCGACGTGTTGCGGCAGTTGTTGCAGCTATCGAACTGGAACGATTCAGGAGAAGGAGGGAGAGCAGGCGACGTTTCTGGATCCATCCAGTCATTGCAAATAGACAGGAGAGGGGCCAGTTCTGGGCACTGTATGCAAACCTCCGTGCCCATGAGGACAAGTTTTTGGACTACACCAGGATGTCCATCCACAGGTTGAAGTACGTATACGTTGTTGCAATGTTTTTCAATGGTTAAGCTAAGTGTTTTGTGCTTTTTGTATTGTTAACCATGAACATTTTATTGTTTCACAGCTTTGACGAGCTCCTGGTGCTGTTGTCCCCTCATTTGCAGCGTCAGGACACCTTTATGCAGGACTGCATCCCACCAGTGGAAAGACTGGTCATTACTTTGCGGTAAGTAGCCTATTGTCAATGTTGTCAATGTGTGGCCTAGATATCCCATACATGCATCATGTATCCACATTTGGTCATGTTTTACCCCTCACTTTCCAAAAATAGTCCAAACATTTGCTTCAAATTATTTATCTTTGGTGAATGTAATAACATCGTACATTTCCAACTTAAATTTGTTAACTCTGTTTAACAAACAAAGGAGCAATTTTTTGTAAACAACATAAAAATATTAGGAAACTTTTCCGATATATATGACCTTTTTGGCTCCAAAACCCTTGAGCCTGAGAATTGCCCTCTTATAATTTTCAAAGGGTTTCATATTGCGGCCCTGAAAACTCCACCTCGGGATCCCGCCGTGTCTCTCTGGCTCCGTGAGACTAATTTGCTGGTGGCATTTCAGTGGTGGGGGTGGTGAAGGTGCTTGGGCCCGTGCTTGTCGAGGTAACATAGTAACATAGTAACATAGTATATAAGACCGAAAAAAGACATTTGTCCATCCAGTTCGGCCTGTTTCCTACAAGTTGATCCAGAGGAAGGCAAAAAACCCCTGTGAGGCAGAAGCCAATTTTCCTCACTTAAGGGGAAAAAAAAATTCCTTCCCGACTCCAATCAGGCAATCAGAATAACTCCCTGGATCAACGACCCCTCTCTAGTACCTATAGCCTGTAATATTATTACACTCCAGAAATAAATCCAGTCCCCTCTTGAATTCCTTTATTGTACTCACCATCACCACCTCCTCAGGCAGAGAGTTCCATAGTCTCACTGCTCTTACAGTGAAGAATCCTTTTCTATGTTTGTGTACAAACCTTCTTTCCTCCAGACGCAGAGGATGTCCCCTTGTCACAGTCACAGTCCTGGGGATAAATAGATGATGGGACAGATCTCTGTACTGACCCCTGATATATTTATACATAGTTATTAGATCTCCCCTCAGTCGTCTTTTTTCTAAAGTGAATAACCCTAATTTTGATAACCTTTCAGGGTACTGTAGATCCCTCATTCCAGTTATTACTTTAGTTGCCCTCCTCTGAACTCTCTCCAGCGCAGCATGGGTATGATGTGTGTTGTGTCTGCCATATGTCAGGAGGGTGTTGTATGTTACTTTGTGTGTATGTGTGTGCTGGGTATGTGTGAGGGTGTTGTTGGGGATGTAGTGGCCCATATTGTGGGCCATATTGGGAGCCCATATTGAGGCCCATATTGTGGACCATATTGTTGCCCATATTGTACTGGCTGCAGTGGGGCCTGCTGTGCTGGCTGCAGAGGGGCCTGCTGTGCTGGCTGCAGTGGGGCCTGCAGTGCTGGCTGCAGTGGGGCCTGCAGTGCTGGCTTCAGGGATGCAATATTTATCAATGGTCTTAGACAACTCATCCCTTACTTTTGTGACCAGATTTCTGGGCACATGTAGCATTTTCTCCTCTAGACTGAGGAGAAAATGGGCATCACTTGAAAGTTTTGGCACAGGATGTGCCAGGGCATCCAGGCAGCCTATTAGCCTGTCCTCATGCCTCTCTGTTCTCCTCCTTTTATGTCGGGGCTGCCGACTTGCCTCTGGGACAGCTGGGACAGGCTGCGTTGGGCTCACGATACTCGGAGTGGGTGGGGGGCCTGGAGGACTCATTGGCCCCATAGATGGTCCGGGCTCACTGTCCATGGTTGTGCCCTCGTCCTCTTCTTCGTCATCTCGCGCCTGGCTGGGTTCCCAGCTACTATCGGTGCTGTGAAGTGGAAAATATAGGTAAGTATGTTCCCCATATGAAATTAAATGTATGTCATGTCATAGCACATCCTCTCCTGTGTATGCCCTTGACTCACCTCCGCATTTCCGTGCACGGTATCAAAAATGACATCTGTTGGGCATGCACGTAACTGGAGCGTGCGCTGGGGAAGATCCGCTCCTCTGCTCCCTTTCTTTGCGCCTATGGCGGATAAAGGCATCTTTCAGGCTTTTCCATTTGCCTTTGATAGTGTTGACTATGAAAAAGAAAAAAAAAAACATTCGTTAATGTCTCTTTATTTTCTTACATTTGTTTCAGGTATTTAGCTACCGGACAGTCATTGGCCAGTCTACACTTCGCCTTCCTCATCGGGAAGTCCACAGCCAGTATGGTCGTCCGGGAAACCTGCGTGGCAATTTGGGACGTCCTTCATCCGGCTGTGATGGCCCAACCACAGAAGGAGGACTGGCTGCAAATTGCGGATATTTTTTACAATCCTGCAATTTCCCGAACTGTGTCGGCGCAATAGACGGCAAGCACATCCGCGTTAAGAAGCCCATCAGGAGCGGGAGTCAATTTTTCAATTATAAAAATATTTTTCGTTTGTTCTTTTCGCGGTGTGTGATGCCAACTATTGCTTCAGATACATTGACGTGGGGTCCTATGGCAGCAGCTCAGACTCTGCTGTTTTGGGGCATTCTGCCTTTGGGCAAATGCTCAATAATAATGAGCTGGACCTCCCGGGAACACCACACTGCCTGGGACCACTTATCCGGGCGATGCCCTTTGTTTTTGTGGGGGACGAGGCCTTTGCGCTGGGGAGCATCTTATGAGGCCGTACTCCAGCCGGGGACTCTCCATTGCCAGGCGGGTGTTTAATTACCGGCTGACAAGGGCACGCAGGGTGGTGGAGTGCACCTTCGGCATTTTAGCTAACAAATGGCGCTTTCTCCATTCTCCTATTCATTTAAAATTGGATACCGCCATCTCGGCCGTGAAGGCAGCGTGTGTTCTGCATAATTTTGTTCGTGTACGGGATGGCTTTAATTTTGAAGATTCCCTCAGCCATTCCTTGGAGAGTCCTAATCCAAGCGTGGGACCAGACATGGTGCAGCTGTCCGGGACCACTTCACCGCATATTTTTATCACCACATGGGGTGTTACCATGGCAATTGGAAGCCATCTAAGTTTATGTTAATTTATATTTTTCTGATGAAAAGACTTTTTAAATATTATGTTATTTTCCATTTTGGTTGTTTATTACTATGCCTAAATTACAAAATGTGAAAAGATCATTTGTGCATTTCTTTTTTTTACCTATATAGTGCCCCTTGAGGATGCCCCTATAGTGGCCATCAATAGTCGCCCATTAACACTGGTTTAAAATGTGGCCGAAATAATGTGTCCCATTTAAGTGCCCAATACTCGGCCAGTAGAATATAAGCCAATGTGGGTGAAATAACGGATCCCATTATGGTGCCCAATACTGGCATGTTAGAAACAGAAGCACCTAAAATATGCCAGCCCACCCATAGCCCACAAGCAGTCTAATTTGAAAAAGTACACAATATCAATAACAACTTAGGATTCAAATCCCTCACCCCAAAATGCCACTACACTTGCGGATTGAAAGAGTGCAGTCTGGCATAAGACAGTGGAACCACTGCAAATTGAACATACTGGGCCATTGCATTGTACCAGAATGTGGGGAGGGTGAACCAGGACAGTACTAAAAACTAAAGGGGTGAGGGGACACTATACAACAAGTAATGTGCATAACATTCTTTGTAAACTAAGGCCACTGAGTACCCATATACAAGAACAGGGATGGTGATGCTGCGTCCCTCTAGCTGTCGCTAAAATCCAACTCCATGCATGCCTGCACACGCTCCAGCAAGTAAAATACAGCCCAGCATTTGTGAAGGTGGCGTTTGACAACAGCTAGAGGGCTGTAGGTAGAGCTGGCCAGGGCTATTACATATAGTTGGTACACCACTGCACACAAGGAGTTTACTTTTCACATTAGAACACACATGGAAATACCTTTTCCTTGTTTGACTGTCTTGCTGTAACTTGTCCAATCTGGCCAGATGGTGTTTACAATATCCTCCCAGGCCTGCTGCCTGCTCCTCCTGTTTTTGTACTTTGCATCCTGTGTGTCATACAGGCAGCGTTTGGCCTGCACCAGCCTGATGAGTGTCTCGGTGTCACACACAGACTCCTCCATGCTGGATTCTCTCCAAAACTGTGCTTTGCACCTGGTGTGCAGCCTTTTCCAGCATGTTGCAAAATCCAAATGCGCTGCCGAACGCGCGTTTTCAGTGTCCAAAACGCGCAAATTACAAGCGTTGAGCGTTCCCATTGAAGTCTATGGACCAAAACGCGCGACAAACACCCAAGAAAAAGCTCAAGTACTTGTTTATGCGTCGGGCGCTTTACAGCGCGTTCAAACGCGCTGTAAAACGCTCAAGTGAGAACCAGGGCCATAGGAAAGCATTGATTTTCATGTGTTGAGCGTTTTACAGCGCGCTTGAACGCGCTGTAAAACGCTCAGGTGTGAACTTAGGGTTAGTCAAAGGTACTGTCTAAGATGACAGGAATGTGAGGAGATTTCAAGGTTCAGTATATCTTCTAGTAAGTTTGTATCACAGAACAAAAGTGATAGAAATAACTAAAGATAAAATCAAAGATCACCTCTAGGGTTTTCTGGAGTCTAGTGTTTACAAGTAGTTATATCGCGAACATAAAATTTTCCGTTCGCGAACGGCGAACTTCAGCAAATGTTCGCGAACGGGCGAACCGGGCAAACCGCCATAGACTTCAATAGGCAGGCGAATTTTAAAACCCACAGGGACTCTTTCTGGCCACAATAGTGATGGAAAAGTTGTTTCAAGGGGACTAACACCTGGACTGTGGCATGCTGTAGGGGGATCCATGGCAAAACTCCCATGGAAAATTACGTAGTGGACGCAGAGTCGGTTTTTAATCCATAAAGGGCATAAATCAACTAACATTCCAAAATAGTTTGGAATAACATGCTTTAAAACATCCAGTATGTGTATACGATCAGGTATGATGTTGTATCGATCAGGTAGTGTAAGGGTTACGCCCGCTTCACAGACATTGACAGACCAAACTCCCCTTTTAATGCACCGCAAACAACCGCAAACAATCCATTTGTACAACGGCAAACTCCCCATTTGCACAAGGTTGGATACCAAGCTAGCCATGTCCCGGTGATGTCATTGAAGGTTTCTTCCTCCACCCAGCCACGTACAACACCAAGGGTCCCCGACAGGTGAATTGAATTGATTTTTCGAAAGGTGAGATGGTTAAAAACGCTGGCTCCCTCCCCTTCGTTTTTATCCACGGCCACTGTGTCTGCGCTGTGCAATTTACTGTCACACCAGATATGAGTGGTATTTTCTGTAAAACTATTCTCATTAGTTTAATTCCTCTAACGTCCCCAATCTGGGGTCCATTTATTGAATAGATTTTTCGAACGGGAGATGGTTAAAAACGCTGGCTCCCTCCACTCTGTTTTAATCCACGGTCACTGCGTCTGCGCCGTGCAATTTTTAATGTCACACCCCATATGAGTGATATTTTCAGTAGACTATTCTCATCAGTTTAATCCCTCTAACGTCCCCAATCTGGGGTCCATTTATTGACTAGATTTTTCTAACGGGGAGATGGTTAAAAGAACGCTGGCTCCCTCCACTCTGTTTTAATCCACGGTCACTGCGTCTGCGCCGTGCAATTTACTGTCACACCCGATATGAGTGGTATTTTCTGTAGTACTATTCTCATCAGTCTAATCCCTCTAACGTCCCCAATCTGGGGTCCATTTATTGAATTGATTTTTCGAACGGGGAGATGGTTAAAAAAACGCTGGCTCCCTCCCCTTTATTTTAATCCACGTTCACTGCTTCTGCGCCGTGCAATTTACTGTCACACCCCATATGAGTCTGTAGTACTATTCTCATCAGTTTAATCCCTGTTACATCCCATATCAGGGATTGCCTTTTGTGAAAAAAAATTTAGGCCGGGTACCTTCGACTGCCTTCACAGTGACAGACCAAACTGAATTGATTTTAGGAACCGAGAGATGGAAAAAGCAGCTTGGTCGGTCCTCTTACTCCCAAATTGGGGCACTGCACGTGCACAGAGTAATGTGCTGTGACACCCTATATGAGTAGTGTTTTAACTAGTACTATTCCTATCAGTTTAATCCCTGTTACGTACCCTATCAGGGGCGTGTGTCGAATTGATTAAACATAGTTGAATTAACAAACCATTACGACATCATAAAATAATTTAATTCTGAGCTCTGTACTTGCTTTGTGTTGGAATTGATTGGGAATTTTTAATTATCTGCATTATTTCTAATAAACTATTAAGAGACTTTATTATGATTTTTATTTTATGTATTAAAAACCCATACAACTTAAAAAAAAAAAAGGTAAATTAATGTTTTTCTATGAAATATTATCCAGCTGTCCGATCGCTTTTGTTCTGACCATAATGAAGCAATGGCCTTATTATCTGGGGTGTGGCAACATTGCCAACACACTCCTAGAGGTGATGATTGCTTCATTGTGATACGTAAGCCCCTTCACCACAACAAGGTAACGATCACGAAGGGGAATTGACACTTGTATGTGCCTTTTTTTTTGTTTAGTTTTTGCAGCCACAGTGCTGCACCATAGGACAGAAAAATTAGGCATGTACACATGCCTGAAAAATAATGGCATTGTTGCAGCCGCTATTGTAGCAGCGGCTGGAAAAATTTATGTTTTCCAGGCAGAAAAGTCACTAAAACATTGCGGCTTGAACCCTAGTTGGTGGTGGAGAATTCACGAAAGTCATCCGGTATGCAGACATTAAATACAGCAGCGTGGGGACCATTTTGAGGCCAAGGCATGTAATCAGGCCTTTTGTTAGTCAAACGTATCCCCCACTGTCAGTCCCTTTGGGATCCATGCCTCATTCATCTTTATGAAGGTGAGGTAATCAACACTTTTTTGACCAAGGCGACTTCTCTTGTCATTGACAATGCCTCCTGCTGCACTGAAGGTCCTTTCTGACAGGACACTTAAAGCAGGGCAGGCCAGAAGTTCTATTGCAAACTGGGATAGCTCAGGCCACAGGTCAAGCCTGCACACCCAGTAGTGAAGGGGTTCATCACTCCTCAGAGTGTCGATATCTGCTGTTAAGGCGAGGTAGTCTGCTACCTGTCGATCGAGTCGTTCTCTAAGGCTGGATCCCGAAGGGCTGTGGCGATGTGTAGGACTGAAAAAGCTCCGCATGTCCTCCATCAAAAACACATCTGTAAATCGTCCAGTCCTTGCCGCCGTGGTTGGAGGAGGATTTCACTCACCTCTTCCCCTGTTAGATTCCCGTTGTGCTGTGACATCCCCCTTATAAGCTGTGTAAAGCATATTTTTTAGTTTGGTTTTGAACTGCTGCATCCTTTCCGAATTTCGGTAATTTGGTAACATGTCTGCCACTTTCTTCTTATTCCGGGGGTATAGTAGCGTGGCCACCCAGTACAGGTTGTTCTCCTTCATCCTTTTTATACAAGGGTCCCTCAACAGACATGACAGCATGAAAGACCCCATTTGAACAAGGTTGGATGCAGAGCTACTCATTTCCCGTTCCTCGTCCTCACTGATGTCATTGATGGTCTGTTCTTCACCCAGCCACATACAACACCATGGGTCCCAGATAGGTGACAACAACGAGCACCCTGGGGTGCCTGCTGTGGTTGGTCTTCCTCCTCCTCAAAGCCGCCACATTCCTCCTCTGACTCCTCTTCCTCATACTCCTCTTCCAGCGTTGCTGCAGGTCCGGCAAGCGATGATGGCAAGGCTGTTTCTGGTGGTGATGATGACCACAACTCTTCCTCTTCACGCTCATCTACAGCCTGATCCAGCACTCTTCGCAGGGCACGCTCCAGGAAGAAAACAAATGGGATGAGGTCGCTGATGGTGCCTTCGGTGCGATTGACTAGGTTTGTCACCTCCTCAAAAGGACGCATGAGCCTACAGGCATTGCGCATGAGCGTCCAGTAACGTAGCAAAAAATTCCCAGCTCCGCAGAGGCTGTCATAGCACCCGGTCATACAAATACTCGTTGACAGCTTTTTCTTGTTGGAGCAGGCGGTCGAACATTAGGAGTGTTGAATTCCAATGTGTCGGGCTGTCGCAAATCAAGCGCCTCACTGGCATGTTGTTTCGCCACTGAATACCGGAAAAGTGCGCCATGGCTGTGTAGGAACTCCTGAAATGGCCACACACCTTACTGGCCTGCTTGAGGACGTCCTGTAAGCCTGGGTCCTTAGACACAAAGCGTTGTACGATGAGATTCAACACATGTGCCATGCACGGCACATGTGACAACTTGCCCAAATTCAACAAATTTGTTCCATTGTCACACACCACTTTGCCGATCTCCAGTTGGTGCGGGGTCAGCCACTGATCCACCTGTGCATTACGGGCGGACAGGAGTGCTTGTCCTGTGTGGCTCTCTGCTTTCAGGCAAGTCAACCCCAAGACAGCGTGACACTGTCGTATCCGGGATGTGGAATAGCCCCTGGGAGCTGGGGGATTCAGTTGATGTGCAGCCAGACGCCGCAGCAGAAGAGGACTCAACCAAGGAGGATATCGAAGAGGATGGAGTAGGAGTAGAGGAGGTGGCAGTAGGTCTGCCTGCAAGTCGCGGCGGTGTCACCAACTCCACTGCGGAGCCACGCATTCCATGCTTGTCAGCCGTCACAAGGTTGACCCAATGCGCAGTGTACATGATATTCCTGCTCTGACCGTGCTTTGCAGACCAGGTATCAGTGGTCAGATGGACCCTTGCCCCAACACTGTATGCCAGAGATGCCATGACTTCCTTTTCAATGACATTGTAGAGATTTGGGATTGCCTTTTTTGAAAAAAAAATTTGTCCGGGTACCTTCCACTGTGGTGTCCCAATAGCGACAAATTTTTTGAAGGCCTCAGACTCCACCAGCTGGTATGGTAAAAGCTGGCGGGCTAAGAGTTCCGTCAAGCCAGCTGTCAGTCGCCGCGCAAGGGGGTGATTCTGTGACATTGGCCTCTTACGCTCAAACATGTCCTTGGCAGACACCTGCCTGTGGGCAGATAAGCAGGAACTGCTGAAGGTGAGAGGCGGAGTGGCGGTTGGTTGAGAAGGGGCAGGGAGGACAGCAGTGGTTGATGTGGCTGAAGATGCTGGACCAGGAGGAGCATGGCGGCTTTGAGTTTGTGTGCTGCTTGTACTCATGTGTTAATCTCATAGGCGTTTGTGATGTGAGATCATGTGCCTTCGCAAAGCAGTTGTACCGAGATGGGTGTTGGACTTCCCACGACTCAGTTTCTTTTGGCACAGGTTGCAAATGGCATTGCTGTTATCAGAGGCAGACACACACAAAAAATGCCACACTGCTGAGCTTTGCAATGACGGCATTCTGGTGGTGGCAACAGCATGCGTTGACTGGCGTGCTGTCTGGCTGACCCCGGGTGCCGATACATGCTGTCTGACTGTGCCACTAACTCCTTGCAACTTTGCCCCTCTTCTTCTCTTTCGAGCAGGCACCCACGTGGCCTCCGTGGACACATAGTCATCATTAACCGCTTCACTTGTATTTGACACCTCAGCAAAGGAAACAGCAGCGGGTACAACACCATCATCCTCATCATCATCACACTGTACATCCATGTGTGTAATCCTGGCTGACTGAGACATATCCCTGTAATCTAAATCATCTGGCAATAATGGTTGCGCATCACTAATTGCATCCAACTGATGTGTAAATAACTCCTCTGACGGATCAAGTGAAGTGGCTGTGGTGGCTGTAGTGGTAGTGGTGGTGGTGGAGGCGGGCGGAGCGTGGTAACTTGAGAGCAGGTGACCGGGCTGAGCTGGAGGAGGATGGTGCATCAAGGATCTTAGCGGAAGCTGTTGAAGATTGGGTGTCCTGTCTAAGCCAGTCAACTATGTCCTCAGAATTTTTCGGGTTCAGGGTATGTGGCCTCTGAACACTAGGCATTATTCCAGGGACAGTGGAAATCACAGCACCACGACCACGACTGCCCCTGCGGAGGTGGCCTGCCTCTGCCTGTCATTTTTTTTTTAGATAAGTGGTACTACGCGTGCTAGGTACTGTGCCACCCAGTTTGAGTGGTGGGCACTGGCAGTGGGCACACTACAGTCTGTGGAAGTGGGCCTGACACACATTGGCAGCAGGCAAGCAACTGAAATTAGACTACTGTCTAAAAATTAAATGCCTTTTTTATCGGCAAGCTACTGTGCCACCCGGTATCAGTGGTTGGCACTGGCAGTGGGCACACTACAGTCTGTGAAAGTGGGCCTGACACACACTGGCAGCAGGCAAGCAACTGAATTTAGACTACTGTCTAAAAATTAAATTCCTTATTTATCAGCAAGCTACTCTGCCACCCGGTATCAGTGGTTGGCACTGGCAGTGGTCACACTACAGTCTGTGAAAGTGGGCCTGACACACACTGGCAGCAGGCAAGCAACTGAAATTAGACTAATGTGTAAAAATTAAATGCCTTATTTATCGGCAAGCTACTGTGCCACCCAGTATCAGTGGTGGGCACTGGCAGTGGGCACACTACAGTCAGTGGAAGTGGGCCTGACACACACTGGCAGCAGGCAAGCAACTGAAATTAGACTATTTTCTAAAAAAGAATGCCTTATTTATCGGCAAGCTACTCTGCCACCCAGTATCAGTGGTTGGCACTGGCAGTGGGCACACTACAGTCATTAAAAGTGGGCCTGACACACACTGGCAGCAGGCAAGCAACTGGTAGTGGTGGTGTTGGCGGCGGCGGGAGCGTGGTAACTTGAGAGTAGGTGACCGAAGCTGAGCTGGAGGAGGATGGTGCATCAAGGATCTTAGCGAAAGCTGTTGAAGATTGGGTGTCTTGTCTAAGCCAGTCAACTATGTCCTCAGAATTTTTCGGGTTCAGGGTATGTGGCCTCTGAACACTAGGCATTATTCCAGGGACAGTGGAAATCACAGCACCACGACCACGACGGCCCCTGCGGGGTGGCCTGCCTCTGCCTGTCATTTTTTTTTTAGATAAGTGGTACTACGCGTGCTAGGTACTGTGCCACCCGGTTTGAGTGGTGGGCACTGGCAGTGGGCACACTACAGGCTGTGGAAGTGGGCCTGACACACACTGGCAGCAGGCAAGCAACTGAAATTAGACTACTGCCTAAAAATGAAATGCCTTGTTTATCGGCAAGCTACTGTGCCACCCGGAATCAGTGGTTGGCACTGGCAGTGGGCATAATATAGTCAGTGGTAGTCGACTTGACACAAACTAGCAGGCAAGCAACTGAAATTAAACTAAAGTGTAAAAATGGAATGCCTTTTTTTGATGCAAAGTCCTGTGCCACACGGGATGACAGGGGTGGGCACTGGCAGTGGGCACACTACATTCAGTGGAAGTCGGCCTGACACACACTAGCAGGCAAGCAACTGAAATTACACTAAAGTGTAAAAATTAAATGCCTTTTTTGATGCAAAGTCCTGTGCCACACGGGATGACAGGGGTGGGCACTGACAGTGGGCACACTACAGTCTGTGGGCCTGCAGCTCCTCACACACGGGCAGGCCAGGCAACTGCAATATATATATATATATGGAGAGAAAAAAAAGCAGACTAATGTTGCAGCCCTAAAAGGGCTTTTTGGGGTGCTGTCAGGACGCTGTCCTTACAGCAGAGATCAGATGAGTCTTTCAGGACTGGAGTGGACACTGAATACACTAGCCTAGCTATCGATTTCCCAATTAAATCAGCAGCAGCTACACTGTCCCTTCTCTAACTAAGACTGCAAATTCCGAATGAATCTAAAATGGATGCTGTTCAGGAGATGGGAGGGTCTGGGAGGGAGGGTATGCTGCTGATATGCTGGAATGTGTCTGCTGACTGTGAGGTACAGGGTCAAAGTTTGCTCAATGATGATGTATAGTGGCGGACCGAACATCGCATGTGTTCGCCCGCTGCGGCGAACGCGAACAAGCCATGTTCGCTGGGAACTGTTCGCCGGCGGATAGTTTGGGCCATCTCTATTTACAAGCCAATGGTTTAGTCTGTGCCTGGATAGTGGTGACAGTCTGATGACATATTGTATGGTAACTAGAGGAACCTGAACTGTAGCAAATTTGATATACCCTAAACCCCAAGAATCCTATAAGATATTTTGAGATATACACAAAATTTCAGTAGCCTGGCCTGGTCTATATGCATCTTGGACTGCAATGTCACTGCTGGTAACGATGTTGCCCGAGTTGTACGCCATTTTTACAGACTGACCATAAAACTCACAAAACCGAAGATAAAAGTGATTTTAGGTGAAAAATTGTTAGGAAACATTCTTTCCTGTATATTTACTTTTATATAAAGAGCAAGTTTAGACAAAAATTTTCAGGATTTTTGGAACTGGGGCCATGAATAAGAGGGACGGCCGGTGGTTTTGATTGTGTTGACCGGAACCCTTGGATGACCAAACTGAACTCATTGGAAGAGAAACTGCCGGTGGCATCCGTATTGTACCTGTAAAGGTGAAATTCTTGTACCAGCGCAAGCCGAACCACAACCGAAACCTTTGTTGCCACAAACATTTTCATTAATCAACAACTTAAGTTGGAGGTTTGAAGATGATCCCCAGCAGCGTTATGCCCATTTCCCACCAAGCATTTTCTGGGGAACTAAAGTCTTTGGGTTCTGGGGGGAGTATGGTTGCAAAGCTGAAAGTTAAACTAATTGATGGAAGGGCACCACCAGAAGTGGAGCCTGCGGCTTAATATGACTACACACAGGAACCCTCACACGGCCTGGACACGGAAAGGATTGACAGATTGATACCTATTTCGAGATTCTGTGGGTGGTGGTGCATGGCCGTTTTTAGCGTGTGGATCGAGTCGATTTGTGTGGTTCATTCTGATAACCAAAGACACTCCTCCGTGCTAATTAGTTACGTGACCCCTGGTGATTACGATTGTGTTGACCAGACTATCATTTGATGATAATGAACTTGGAAGAGGAACGGAGGTTGAGCTGACCGTGTAAAAAATTGTAGGTGAGGGCCTGCTGCAACTTTCGATGTTCTTTTTTGTGCCTACCATGGTGACCATGGGTAATGGGGAATCAGAGTTCGCTTCCGTAAAGGGAGCCTGAGGGATGGCCACGGCTACCACTTACAAGAAAGGCAGGCGGGGGCGCGCAAATTTCCCAGTACCAACTCAGGGAGGTAGTGACGATAAATAACAATACAGGACTCTTAAGAGAGCCTGTCATTGGAATGAGTACAAAAAAATTACAGGGAATGTCGTAGGTATTTAGGATGAGGAAACGTTATACAGGAGAGGTAAAGTATGATTGATGGCCTGCTGGTGACCCACTAAAACATTAGGGATGAAGGTCTTCAGCTGAGCTGACCATCTAAAACATTATGGGTGAGGGCCTGGGGGGAGCTGACCATCCGAAAAATTAGATGTGAGGGCCTGCGGGTGAGCTGACCATCGAAAACATTATTTATGCAAGGGCCTGCGGGTGAGCTGACCATCCTAAAAATTATATGAGAAGGCATATACGTGATGGCTTTATATGCGACAATTAAGCATGTAGATATGATGGACGAGGAGGAGGAGGATGAGAAAAGGAAGATTCAACCATACCCTGTTTTGTGGTGAAAGGGGTGCATGGGAATACAGAGTATTCAGTACATTCTAAACAACACATTTAAAGTGCCATTAAAGTGCCATTATGTTCAGTTGTGGCTTTCCTCTGGTGGAGTGGAGAAGTCAGGGGCAATCCAGGCCTTGTTCATTTTTATAAGAGTCAACCTGTCAGCATTTTCAGTTGACAGCTGGATACGCTTATCTGTTAAAATGCCATCAGTAGCACTAAATACACGCTCAGACAAAACGCTGGTGGCAGGGCAGGCCAGCACCTCCAAGGCGTAGAGTGACAGTTCGTGCCACGTGTCCAGCTTGCACACCCAGTAGTAGGTAAGGCACTGAGGGATCACTGGGGTCTGCTACGTACTCCTTCACCATCTTCCAAAACGTTTTCCTCCTTCTGACACCAGGACATGCATCATGTTGAGGTTGCTGGCAGGGTGTCATAAAACTGTCCCAGACCTTGGAGAGTGTTGGCCTGCCTTTGCTGGAAGTGCTGTGTGTTCCCCTTGTCTCCCCACCTCGGTTGCCCAATGAAGTACGGACTCTGCTGCCAGCGCTGTCAGATGGAAATTTTTTTGCAGCAATCTGTCAACAAGGAACTTCTGGTATAGCACTATTTTGCTCATCCTCTCCACCGGTTGAATGAGAGATGAGAAATTCTCTTTGTAGCGGGGGTCCAGAAGGGTGAACACCCAGTAATCCCTGTTATCTAAAATGCGTATAACACGGGATTCACGGGAAAGGCAGTCTAACATGAAGTCAGCCATGTGTGCCAGAGTACCAGTGGGCAAGACTTCGCTGTCATCATCAGGAGGATGATTGTCCATTTCCTCATCCTCTTCCTCCTCTTCTGTCCACCCACGCTGAACAGATGGAATTAAAGTTCCACCCTGTGTAGTGGAGGCAACTGTCCCCTGCTTCTCCTCCTTCAATACGTGCTGAGAAGACAAACTGAGGGTGTTCTGGCCATCACCCAGGGTCATGTCTTCTTCCCCATTTCCAACTCTTCCACACGAACAGCATCGGCCTTTATTGTGAGCAGCGAACGTTTGTGTAGATACAGAAGTGGGATGGTTACACTGACAATAGCGTTATCGCCGCTCACCATCTGTGTTGATTCCTCAAAGTTTCTTAACACCTGACAGAGGTCAGACATCCATGCCCACTCCTCGCTCGTGAAGAGCTGCAGCGTCAACAGACCGGCTGAAGCTGTTGTTGACTTCGCGGAAATGTGCACACACGCGGCGCACCTTCGCCAGTAGCTCGGGCAAATTGGGGTAGGTTTTCAGAAACCGCTGAACCACTAAGTTAAAGACGTAGGCTAGGCATGGGATGTGTGTGAGCTTGCCGAGCTCCAAAGCCGCCACCAAGTTACGACATTATCACACACAACCATGCCTGGTTGCAGGTTGAGTGGCGAGAGCCACAGCTCAGTCTGGTCTCTTATCCCCTGACACAGCTCTGTGGCAATGGGCTGTTTATCCCCTAAGCATATCATCCTTATCCCCACAGCAGTGCTACACTGCTTCCAGCTACCAGCTGATGGCTGACTGGTGCTGCACGTGGAGAATTCGGAGGTGGAAGTGGAGGAGGAGGAGCCACTTACATAGGTGCTGGCGGTAACTCTGATGGAAGTAGGTCCTGCAATCCTGGGCGTCAGTAGCACCTGTGCCATCCCAGGGTACAAGTTGCTCCCAGCCTCCACGATGTTCACCCAGTGTTCCGTCAGGGAAATGTAGCGTCCCTGGCCACAAGCACTTGTCCATGTGTCAGTCGTTAGGTGGACCTTAGCAGTAACTGCATTGGTCAGCGCACGGGTAATGTTAGCAGACACATGCTGGTGTAAGGTGGGGATGGGACACCGGGGTAAAAAGTGGCGGCTGAGGACTGAGTACCGAGGGATGGCCACCGACATCAGGCTGCGAAAGGCCTCAGTGTCCACAAGCCTAAATGGCAGCATTTCAACCGCCAGTAACTTAGAAAGGTGGGCGATTATTGCCATGTGGGTGGGTGGTTGGGTATTTGAGCTTGCGTTCAAATGCCTGGGGTAAAGACATTTGGACGCTGTGCTGGGACAGGGAAGTGGATGTGGTCGCTGATGATGCTTGCGATGGTACAGGTGCAGTGCGGGAGGCTTCCGGGCCTGTGCCTTTGACAGGCGATTGGTCGTCACCCAACATAGGGGAAGAGGAGGCAGTGGTGTGACCCGCATACACAGATTGTGGACCCAGGCGTTCCTCCCACTTATTGCGGTGCTTGGCTGCCATGTGGCGGATTATGTTGGTGATGGTAAGGTTGTTACTGTTCACACCTCGGCACATTTTGGTGTGACACAGGTTGCAAACTACTATTCTTTTGTCGTCTGCACTTTCCGCAAAAAGCGCCATACCGCGCAACACCTACCCCATGGCAAGGGAAATTTCCACAACGGGTGCTCCGTAGAACACTTGCGGGCCTGTTTGGCGTGAACCGCCTTCCCATGTTGGGTCAGTGACCTCATTGTCCACCAAGTCCTCTTCAACTTCCCCACTGCGATCATCCTCCTCATTTGCTGACCCCAACACAACTTCAGTGATTGACAACGGTATATCATCCTCTTCATCAACCTCTGCAGACAGTAATTGTGGTTGACTTGATGGCAACTGTGTCTCATCATCATCCACCTCCTTAAACACATCATCTTGTGAGTGTGAAGTCTCTAGAGGTTGAGAATCAGGGCACAAGATTTCATGTCCCTCTTCAAGAGTGCTTGGGGTGAGGGCCAAATTAGGTGGTGGGGGTGAAAATAGCTCCTCGAACATCCGAGTACCGGATCTCTTGTTTGGCCAGACTCTACATGGTGGGAGGAAGGATGATCAGGGTGAGGATTGTGTTGACCAGACTGTTGGCTACTGAAACTGGACTTAGTGGAAGACAGGGTGGTGCTTAACTCAGTGGAAGCATTATCTGCTGCAATCCAACCGACCACCTGGTCGCACTGGTCTGACTTCAAGAGTGTTGTCTCGCGACACCCTGCAAACTGGGAAATGAAGCTAGGTATCATGGATGACTGTTTTCCTTGGGATCTGGCAGCAGGCACAGTTGCAACGCGCCCTGAGCCACGGCCTCTGCGTGAACCATCAGAATCAGGCCTACTTCCCGTCCCTTAATACTTGCCTTCTTCATATTGACACTGTCTGTAACTGCTATTTGGGTTAAATATAGGCCTCACACATTGTCTAGAAATAAATGTAGATTTGCTTCTCACTGCTCACAGCAAGCAGAGTTTGTATAATACAGAAACTGACTGTCTGTAACTGCTATTTGGATTAAATATAGGCCTCACACACTGTCTAGAAATACGTGTAGATTTGCTTCTCACTGCTCACAGCAGACAGTGTTTCTAGAATACAGAAACTGAATGTCACTAACTGTCACCCTGACACAAAAAATAATTCCCCAAAATAAATTTTGCTGCCACCTCTAACAATAGTCCTTAAAAGGACTTTTGGTTCTTTGAAACGTCTTTAAAATGAGTAATTTGTGATCAAATTCGCCCTACACTCTCTGTCCCTTCCTAACAGCAGCTCTCCCGGACTCACAATGAGCCGAACCCATGTGACCAGGTGCTATATAGCACCCGATGACATGTTCCAGCCGAACTGATACTCGCCAAGCATGCTCGCTCATCACTAGTTACAACCTGTTCCCTGAGTAACACTTATTCCTAGCTAAACATCACTGCATAACACAATATCCCTGAGCCAGAGATAGAATTCTCACCAGATATGCTTGCAAAACTATGGTGGAGTTTAAGAAGAAGATATGCAGAATGATAGCTCTGCTGCTGTGTCCTTGATGACTGGAGGCTGGGCTTCTCTTCCCAGAATGCATTACACTCCTACAATACAATAATCTTTATTAACAGAAAAACAAAGTGTAGTACATTTTATCACCACTAGATGGTGCTGTAACCTAACTAATAACTACAGAAATACAGGAATTGCAGCAGAATGAATTAGAAATGAAATAGACATGATCTGAAATGATTCTGTTTATGAACCTCTTTTGGGGCATAAAACTACCCATCTGGTGTCAACAGGCGCCACTACTGGGTACTTCGGTCTTAGCAACCCATTTTTGTCAATGGTGGGATGAAGCTTTTTCAAAGCGTTATTCATGGAGACTGTTTGACCTGAGGTAGTTTTTTTCCTTTGCATGACATACACGTTGTACTGTGTGAATTATTATGTTCTTGGACCTTTCCAGATTGGGAGCCGTAAAGGCGTGTTTGCAGTGATGCCTACCTTTGCATGGCTTCTGGCTCACAGGTGATGTCTGAGCTGTATGAACTACACAGGTTATAGCACAAAAGAGCAACATCCAGGTGGAGAACCTGTTGAAACGATGGTATTTGGGTTGGTTGTTAGAAGTCACTGTACGTAGAGTAGATACTTTAGGTCGAATTTCTTCATCTGTATCTGGGTCTACCAATTTGAATGTGTCAGATCCGATGTTGCAAGACGTTGAACGGTACAGGAATGCAGGACCTATGAACCATGTAGTGTCCATAAGGTGGCTTTCTGCAACAGATCTAGTCGCTTGGTCTGCAGGGTTATGGTGTGTGGGCACATATTGCCACTGTTTAGGACAAGTGGATCTCCTGATCCTTAGCACCCGATTGCAGACGTAGACATAAAAGCGTATGGTTTTGTTGAAGATATATCCTAGGACTACCTTGCTGTCCGTGATAAAACTCAACTTCTTTGATTTCTAGATCCATTCCTGAAGTCACAGTATAAGTTTAGCCAACTCTACAGCAAGTTTAGCAGCGCAGAGCTCTAGTCTTTGAATCGCGTGTTCTTGGAGTGGCGCTAGTTTGGTCCGGTTCATGACAAATCCTATATGGCTTTGTTCTTTGACATCAATGGTCTGTAAGTATGCTACGGCGGCAATTGCCTTTACTGAAACATCGCAGAAGATATATAGTCTTTGCATCTTGACTTCAGTAGATGGCACAGAAGCATAGAGTCATGTCACGCGAAGGCTGGTCAAGGCTTCGAGAGACTTCTTCCAACCTGTCCAGAGGTGCTTTTTCTCCATGGGAAGCGGATCATCCCAAGCGGATCAGACGTCTGTGTGGTGAAGTCTCTTAAAATCATTTTACCTTGGATGGTTACAGGGGATTATATAAGCTGTTTATGGACAGAACTCCTCTACGTGTGAAGGGCTTATCTTCCTTGCTAATTTGGAAGGTGAATGTGTATGCCTTTAAATCCCAGAGCAAACCGAGTCTCCACTGCATGGAAAGGGAGTCGGTGCTAAACTCCAAGTCCTTTAAATCACTTGAATGGTTTTGGGGTGAGAAAGCCTCCATTAACTCACGGCTGTTGGAGGAGATTTTGTGCTTCCTCAAATTAGATAGAGCGAGCATCTCTTGAGCCCCTTTAAGAAGACTGATTGATGTCTCATTCATGGGTGTGGATTTCAAGCAGTCGTCCACATAGAAATCTTTTTCCACAAAGGATCTGACATCTCGGGCTGAATGTCTGAGACCGTAGATAGCGACTGCTGGGGAAGGACTGTTTCCAAAGATGTGCACTCTTATTTGGTACTGTACAATGTCTTCATTGGGGTCATTGTTGTGGTACCAAAAGAACCTTAAGTAGTTTCTGTGTTCTTCCATAATGAGGAAGCAGTGGAACATCTGTTGTATGTCGGCCATAAATTCTACGGAATCTCTGAGGAAGCATAGAAGTACCTCCAGAAGTCTGTTGTTAATTTCAGGACCAGACAGTAAGACATCGTTTAGAAAGACGCCTTCTCACCTGGTGCTCAAGTCGAATACTACTTGCATCTGCCCTGGTTTTTTAGGATATGGGTACCCATATGGGTAAGTACCAACAATCCTCAGAGTCTTGGAGTGTGGGTGCCATTTTTGCATGGTTATTCTGGAATATTCTCTCCATGAAGGTAAAGAAATGTTCTTTCGTCTCTGGTGTCCTCTGAAGTTTGTGCTTGAGGGAGATAAATTGACTGTAGACGAAGTTCTTTGTTGTTAGGTAAGCGTTGTCTCCACGGTTTAAATGGTAAGGGTGCACCCCAGCTTTTTGAATTGTCTGTTACTGTTCCTTGATCCATGATCTTCAAGAACAGCCTGTTTTCTATGGACATTGCGACCCTGTTTTCTTCTCTTGTCCTGTGGAAAACTGTGCACCCTAAGTGATCTTGCTCACCCTCGCAGACGTGGTCTTCACAGGAGGTATCTGCGAAAGGACAAGGCACAGGAGCGCTGTATGGCAATTCTTTTATTAGGAAACTGCTGTGACATGCCTGGAATGGGAAGGACGTCCATTTTCAAGTGTGTTGGTGAGCATACTGTTGACGGAGGTCGGCTTGTGTGCTCCTCCTAGACAGAGGTCTCCTATAATGACCCATCCTAGGTCGAATCTCTGGAGTATGGGAACCGTTTATCTGCCCTCTAGCCTTATAAACTTGTACTATGTCTCTTCCAAGGAGTAGGACTATAGGGGCTTCTGGGTCCAGTTCCAGTATCAGGTGAGCTATAAACTTCAGGTGGGGGTGGTATGCCGCTATCTCTGATGTAGGTATCTAAGACCGGTTGTCAGGAATGTGATTGCACTCCAGTATAGTTGGCAGTGACAAGTAGGTCTGACCATCTATGAACTCTACCTTGTACCCAGTCGCTTTCCTCCCTGCCGTCTCAGGGGTACCTGCACATGTCCTTAAGGAGTAGGGAGAACTGGGCCCTATGATGTTGAAGGTGTCGAAGAAGGTGGATTTAGCTAAGGACCTGTTGCTTTGATCATTTAAGATCGCATATTCCTTGATCGCCTTATCTCGGTGGCCAACCGAGTAAACTCCGACCAGGCAGATTTTTAGCAGGACTTCTCTCCTCACGAGACCTTTGCAGATCTCTGAGAAGTGACTACTGCGGTGTCTCTGTCAGTGTCTACCTGCTTTTCATCATGCTCCTCTGCTTGGGATGATCCCTGAGAGTGTGATCCAGGGTGTAAAGCCGTGTTGTGTTCTGTGCTACAACATTCTGTGACCTTACACTGACCTTACAGTTCCTGGCAAAGTGGGATGTTGTAGTGCAGTACCTGAAGCAGATGTTGTTTTCTTTGAGGAATTCATTGCGGTCTTCTAAAGGCTTCTCCCGGAAGGCTCTGCATTTAGTAAAGAATGTGGTTTCTTGTGCAGGGGGCATTCTTTGGTAAGATCTTTGAGTTTGTTCTCTTCTTGAGAAGACTTAAACCGTCTCTAAGGAGAACCTGTGGCGGCAATGTTAGTTTTTTGGACTGCAACTGGTGTTTTATGAGGTTTGACACCAGGGGTAGTGGGACATGACAATGTAAAGTAAAATCTGGGATCATTTCTAATCCTCGCCTGTTCAGCAACAAAGTGAAACCGTTTATAATGGTAACTATGCGTGATGCACTTCTCTTGTAGATTATAAGGCAGTTTTTGGACACCGGATTGACACCTCTGGGGGTGTCCAGGAATGCTAGACCTAGCAGATCTCCTTCTGCCTGAGCAACCTGTACCTCTATCAACAAGTCACTGAGTTCTCTGAGCTTCTGGTAACCCCTACCCACTATTCTGTGAAAATTATCAATTCTCTCATATAAAGCATTTTCTATAGCTTCTATTGACAAATACTCACTCATCAAGTCTTTCCCACACTATCTTTAGGCCTTTGTCCACATAGTTTATGTTAATGTCTAGATTCTTTGGGCATGTTCAGCAGACTCACTTCTAAGCCACTTTACCAAGAGATCTAACTCCTCACAATAGGAAAGATCTAAGTCTCTTAAGGCGTTTTGGAAGGCGGCTCGCCATGCCCTGTAATTCTCTGGTCAATCAGTGAACTTTGGTAACCATCTACCATTTAGCAAATAACTTAGTGAAGTCCATGGTGGCCTGGTTAGCGCCAATACTACCAGGTGTATTGTTGTTATGCTGTGTGTGTGGTGTATCACCATACCTTTTAGGGGTTTCTGGCTTAGGGAAGTCTGTCTAATACCATTCTGACGCAAAGGTTTGTCCCTTTAAGTCGAAGCGAAGGTTGTAACTTTCGCTCTGCAGGGCGGTAGTTGTGGTCAGGATCATATTGTTGCATACCATCCTGCAGGAGGTACTGTGGTTCAAAGTAGGATCTTTGGCACTCTGTATAAGCTGGCTTATATACTAGAGCACAGTTTTTTGGGATGCTGATTGACATATTCTGAGACGCGCTGTGCTGGATCTTGTTGATCTAGGTCTGGCCCAAGTACTTGACTGGCTAGTGGACATTGTGTGCCTTTTGCTGGCTGCTTAATGTCTCTGTGCAGACTCAGTCTATATAGGAACGGACTTCAGCGTGGTCTGTATCGTGCTGCACTTGCTGGGGGCTCCGCTCTTTCACTTCTTGTGACTGTATGGCAACCGTTGCAATCTTGTACGCAGGACTGCTTGTGTGATGGCGGCTCCGTCTAATCAGATCCACTATCACTGGTGACTAGCATCTGTTTTACTGTTCTGTCTTCATACACGTTCATACAGTGTGCAGTCTGAGATTCAGTATAAACCATTCCTGTCCTCCAAATAAGAGGACTGTTCTCTGTAGTCTAACTTGTTTATTGGTAAAACAGGAGTATTTGATGTGTGTGATCAATTGTTTGGTAAAACTATAGGAATAGAAATAGCTTGTATAAGTATAAGGCATAGCATGTATCAGCAGAAAACATAGGCCAGCATATATTATAACATTACATTATGGCTGCCTATATATTGATTGCATGTCTAGCATCTAAGTTACAACATGTTCCCTGATTAACATTTATTCCTAGCTAAACAGCCCTGCATAACACAATATCCCTGAGACAGGTAGGATTCTCAATAGATATGCTTGCAAAAGGATGGTTGAGTTTAAGAAGAAGATATTCGGAAGGACAGCTCTGCTGGTGTGTCCTTGATGACTGGAGGCAGGGCTTCTCTTCCCAGAATGCATTACACTCCCACAACACAATAATCTTTATTAACAGAAAAACAAAGTGTAGTACATTTTTAACCTAACTAATAACTACAGAAATACAGGAATTGCAGCAGAATAAATTATAAATGAAATAGACGTGATCTGAAATGATTCTGAATCTGTTCTGGAAGGCAGAACAAGCAGTGTGAAGAGATGCAGACAGTCTTTGAGTAAGTCTGCACTGCGACTGCCTTTTCTCTGTGGGACAGGAGGGGGGTGGGGGTCAGGGAACTCCTATCTCCTATTGCTGCCCTGCACAGACTTCCTGCCACTACTTCTTGTATGAATTCCACTCAGAGCCCTTTCCACCTACTTGCTTTGTCCCCCCTCCTTTCCATACAGTGTCACTCATCTGCCTCTCAATAATGTGGTGTCTAAACAGCATGCACCATAAAGACCTTCTAATGTCACAGGGTCACGTGACTGTGCCCTCACCACGTACTGTGGACCCTTATACTCTGCATTGTGCCCTCTTACCATACCCTGTACAGTTCCCCTTGTCATTCTATGTACTGTGCCCTTTTATACCTTTTATCCAATAACTGTGTCCCTTTCCTGCCGACGCCACCTTTTTTAGACCTGGCAAATGTGGGGAAAAGTTGCAGATTGCAGCGCAAAGGATCTTTGCGCCATAATCTTTGTCAGAAATTATAAACAGTATTTCTGTTTAATAAATGACCCGCTAATTGTACCTTTATTCAAGGGTAGGGCTAATATGTTTATAATATATAGATTCTAGTATATTATACTGTGATTTAAATCCACTGGGAGGGGGTATTCGTACAAAAAATTTGTTGTGGGGCTCAGTCAGTTCTAGCTAGTGAGGACCTCTTACACAGTATAATGACCCCAGTGCCCCCTCCATAGAGTTTAACCACCAGTGTGGTGGACACTGAAGGTCAATATTCTGATTGTGGGGTGACTGAGGGTCATTATAGTGAATGGAGGACCACTGTGAAATCATTATGTGTGGGGGCCACTGGGGGTCATTATATGGTGTGGGAGCCACAGGGGTATATGTAAATGTAAAAAATGCAACAAAGGGGCTCACTGAGATTTATCGCCCAAGGGTCCACATGAACCTGGAGCCGTTCCTGAGTAAAGGCTAAATTGTAAAACAACCAACCATTGCCTTTATATAAAGTATAGTCATGTGACAATGTAGGGGCTCATCATATATACTTTCTTTCTGTTAGGATATGGACATATATTAACATGAATCTTCATTCAAACAGAAAGTAAAGCTAAAGATGATGTTATTCAACAAAACAACGCATTGACTAATTTGCATAAAGCTAGGTTTCCATAGGGCAGCCACAATGCAGCGGCTGTAATCCTTAGTACCGGAGGTTAAGAGAGGCATTACCTTCAAATTTCTACAACCATGCAGCCATTAGCCCACCATGGATGGGAGCAGTTGTGGCTGTCCCATACCTGCCCTGTGGAAAGCAAGTCTAAAGTAAACAAGCAGTGTGCCTGTTTGGTCAATTTAACACTGCATGAGCACCCATCTTGCAGTATCTTCGAAGGTCACCATTTGTGAAAAAGAAATTTCAATGTCAGAAACAGACATAAAGAGGTTGTCAAATCCCTACAGTATTTTTAGTTATGGCCCCAACAGTGCTCAGGCTAAAAAAATAAATAAATAAAATACCAAGCCACTTACCTTGCCATTGGGGCTCTGGTCCAGCCTCAAGAGTCCTGTCCCTTGTTGCTTCTGGTCCCCTGGGAGCTGTAAGTGTGACACCCCATTTATCATGGGTTCTGCTTCAGTCATTCACTGTCCTCAGTGGCCCCATGCTGCTTGAGGACACGTCACCACAATTGCAATACAAGGAAAGTATGAAAACTATAAAACTATTCTGAGGAAACTTATCATGAGATGTTACAAAAAAAAAACTTGAAAAAGGGTCAAAAGAATTAAAGAGACAATGCAGTTTTATTAAAGAAAAATAGAGAAGGATGGCTGTTTAGTCTTAGTTGGTAAACAGACTTTTGCAAAAAAATAAATAGTAAAAACTAAACAGTATGTATGCATATATAATGCATGTATACAATCCTCAACATTGAAACTCCAACACCAAGAAGGAAAAGTTGTGGAATTATGGAAATCACAGGATCAATGGATATGATTATTATATGCAAATTATGACAAAAATTAAAACAAAATAGTCAAATCTCGATTTATTCAGTATCAAGTATGAGTACCACACAATGTATGTACATGCACACCTTGGCATGTTATCATTGAAGCTATTAATGCCTTAAGGACCAAGTGATTTTCAGTTTTTGCAATTTTGTTTTTAACAAGCATTCCCAGAGCCATCCTTTTTTTTTTTTTTTTGGTGTGAGGACATATTTTTTTGTACTTTCTAATGACACCATCTTATTTTGCATACAATGTAGTGAGTAGTTGGAAAATAATTCCAAAGGGGTGTAATGGAAAAACACAATTCCATCACATTTTTCTGGATTTTGTTTTTACAGTGTTCTCTATGCGGTGACACTGACCTATGTCCTTCATTTTACAAGTCAATATGATTATAGTGATGCCACAGGTATATAGTCTTACTTGTGTTTGACCCCTTCCCGACCAGTGCTATAATAGTGCGGCGCTGCGGGACGTGCCTTGCCAACCAGCAGCCTTCTATTAGGGTGCACTGATCAGGCGGGTGCAGGAGCTGCAGGGGACCGGCTGTTGCCGTTAACCAAACCCATGCTGTATGCACGGCATCAAGGAAAACCTTGTGGTCAACGCACTACCCTTGCACTGCTGCGGTCAGGGCTGACCGCGGCACATGCGGATCCGGCAGGGTGCAGGGTGGCCATCGGGTCCCCGCGCTACTGTGACAGGAACCTAATGGCAGGGAAGGCAGCCCGATGCCTTCCTTAGGCATCGTGGCTGCCTTCCAGGAAGCCTATGAGATCCAGGCCCCTGGATCTCACAGGAAGCAGGCTGTAAGTGTATTCCATTGAGTAATACAATTATAGCCAATGCATTATAATACAGAAGTATAGTAATGCATTGTAAAGGAGATCAAACCCCCAAAGTTAAAGTCCCAGAGTGGGACAATAAAGTAAGTGAAAAAAGAAGGTAAAAAAAATTAAAAGTTCCAAGTAGAAAAAGCGTCCCTTTCCCAAAATAAAGTAAAAAAATTGTAAAAAGTAGGGAAAAAAAGAAAAGTAGACATATTAGATATTGCCGCATCCTGAACAACATGCATTGTAAAAATACCACATGACCTAACCCCTCAGGTGAACACCCTTCAAAAAATAAAATAAAAACTGTGCTAAAAAAAATATTTTTGTCCCTTACATAATTAAAAGTGCAACACCCAACGATCAAAAAGGTGTACGCCCCCCAAAATAGTACCAATCTAAGGGTCACCTCATTTCACAAAAAATTGGCCAAAATATAAATATGGCTCTCAGAATATTAAGACACTAAAACATGATTATTTTTTTTTGTTTAAAAAATGCTGTTATAGTGTAAAACTTAAATTAAAAAAAGTATACATATTACGTATCGCTGCATCCATAAAAACCTGCTGTGTAAAAATATCACATGACATAACCCCTCAGATGAAGACCGTAAAAAAATAAAATAAAAAGTGTGTCAAAAAAGCCATTTTTTGTCACCTTACGTCACAAAAAGTGTAATACGAAGCGAATCAGCGATCAAAAAGTAATATGCACCCTAAAATAGTACCAATCAAGCCGACTGTAAACTACAGAATCAGGGCAATAAATATTGAGTTTTGTTTGGCTGTTAACCCTTGCTTTGTTACTGGAAAAAAAATGATTAAAATGGAAAATGTGCCAAAAAAATGAAATTCAGAAATTTAATCTACATTTTCCTTTAATTCTTATGTAACACCTAAAGGGTTAACAAATTTAGTAAAATCAGTTTTGAATACCTTGAGGGTTGAAGTTTCTAAAATGGGGTCATTTTGGGGTGGTTTCTATTATGTAAGCCTCACTAAGTGACTTCAGACCTGAATTGGTCCTTAAAAAGTGGGTTTGGGAAATTTTCTGAAGAATTTCAAGATTTGCTTCTAAACTTCTATGCCTTCTAACGTTCCCAAAAAAATAAAATGTAATTTTCAAAATGATCCAAACATGAAGTAGACATATGGGAAATGTAAAGTAATAACTATTCTTGGAGGTATCACTATATATTATAAAAGAAGAGAAATTGAAATTTGCAATCTAAATTTTTGTTAAATTTAGTATTTTTATTAAATAAAAATTAAATATTTGAACTGAATTTTACAACTGTCACGAAGTACAATATGTGACGAAA
>JAKVIS010000158.1:0-120628 GCA_033119425.1 Bufotes viridis | reverse complement strand
TGCACTGGATTGCTGTGTTGAGACTCTTAAGTGAGGCTCCGCTGGTGTTTTTGTTGCAGGTCTCCCTGAGGAGATCAGCTATTGTTGTGTTTGGGTGGTCTCCGAGGCATTGCTCCCGGTTAGCCAGAATCCTACTCCGCACTGATGAGCGGCAACACCCGAAACAGCTGTCTGTGGATGGATAACTGGCTTAGGTTTTCCCTGTCACATCCTTAAAGCTTGTAAAAAGCGGGATCTTGACATAGGGGCTGCTTAATATGGTGGATTTGGTGATCTCTGTAATGGAGACACCTCTTTGCTTAGTTTTCCTTCCTTTGAGGGATATCTGGCTTTCATTGTGTTGTAGACCCATAACTGGGGCTCCACATTTATTTTGCATATTCTCTTTTCCCAGGGAACTTTGCACTTCGGATTGCTGTGTTAAGACTCTTAAGTGAGGCTCCGCGGTGTTTTGTAGCTGGTCTCCTGAGGAGATCAGCTATTGTTGTGTTTGGATGGTCTCCGAGGCATTGCTCCCGGTTAGCCAGAATCCTACTCCGCACTGATGAGGGGCAACACCCGAAACAGCTGTCTGTGGATGGATAACTGGCTTAGGTTTTCCCGTCACAACCTTAAAGCTTGTAAAAAAGCGGGATCTTGACATAGGGGCCACTTAATATGGTGGATTTGGTGATCTCTGTAATGGAGACACCTCTTTGCTTGGTTTTCCTTCCTTTGAGGGATATCTGGCTTTCATTGTGTTGTAGACCCATAACTGGGGCTCCACATTTATTTTGCATATTCCCTTTTCCCAGGGAACTTTGCACTTCGGATTGCTGTGTTAAGACTCTTAAGTGAGGCTCCGCGGTGTTTTTTGTAGCTGGTCTCCCTGAGGAGATCAGCTATTGTTGTGTTTGGGTGGTATCCGAGGCATTGCTCCCGGTTAGCCAGAATCCTACTCCGCATTGATGAGGGGCAACACCCCGAAACAGCTGTCTGTGGATGGATAACTGGCTTAGTTTTTCCCTGTCACAACCTTAAAACTTGTAAAAAAAGCGGGATCTTGACATAGGGGCCACTTAATATGGTGGATTTTGTGATCTCTGTAATGGAGACACCCCTTTGCTTGGTTTTCCTTCCTTTGAGGGATATCTGGCTTTCATTGTGTTGTAGACCCATAACTGGGGCTCCACATTTATTTTGCATATTCCCTTTTCCCAGGGAACTTTGCACTTCGGATTGCTGTGTTGAGACTCTTAAGTGAGGCTCCGCGGTGTTTTTGTAGCTGGTCTCCCTGAGGAGATCAGCTATTGTTGTGTTTGGGTGGTCTCGAGGCATTGCTCCCGGTTAGCCAGAATCCTACTCCGCATTGATGAGGGGCAACACCCGAAACAGCTGTCTGTGGATGGATAACTGGCTTAGGTTTTCCCCGTCACAACCTTAAAGCTTGTAAAAAAGCGGGATCTTGACATAGAGGCCACTTAATATGGTGGATTTGGTGATCTCTGTAATGGAGACACCCCTTTGCTTGGTTTTCCTTCCTTGGAGGGATATCTGGCTTTCATTGTGTTGTAGACCCATAACTGGGGCTCCACATTTATTTTGCATATTCCCTTTTCCCAGGGATCTTTGCACTTCGGATTGCTGTGTTGAGACTCTTAAGTGAGGCTCTGCGGTGTTTTTGTAGCTGGTCTCACTGAGGAGATCAGCTATTGTTGTGTTTGGGTGGTCTCCGAGGCATTGCTCCCGGTTAGCCAGAATCCTACTCCGCACTGATGAGGGCAACACCCCGAAACAGCTGTCTGTGGATGGATAACTGGCTTAGATTTTCCCAGTCACATCCTTAAAGCTTGTAAAAAAGCGGGATCTTGACATAGGGGCCACTTAATATGGTGGATTTGGTGATCTCTGTAATGGAGACACCTCTTTGTTTGGTTTTCCTTCCTTTGAGGGATATCTGGCTTTCATTGTGTTGTAGACCCATAACTGGGGCTCCACATTTATTTTGCATATTCCCTTTTCCCAGGGAACTTTGCACTTCGGATTGCTGTGTTGAGACTCTTAAGTGAGGCTCCGCTGTGTTTTTGTAGCTGGTCTCCCTGAGGAGATCAGCTATTGTTGTGTTTGGGTGGTCTCCGAGGCATTGCTCCACGTTAGCCAGAATCCTACTCCGCACTGATGAGGGGCAACACCCGAAACAGCTGTCTGTGGATGGATAACTGGCTTAGGTTTTCCCTGTCACATCCTTAAAGCTTGTAAAAAAGCGGGATCTTGACATAGGGGCCACTTAATATGGTGGATTTGGTGATCTCTGTAATGGAGACACCTCTTTGCTTAGTTTTCCTTCCTTTGAGGGATATCTGGCTTTCATTGTGTTGTAGACCCATAACTTGGGCTCCACATTTATTTTGCATATTCCCTTTTCCCAGGGAACTTTGCACTTCGGATTGCTGTGTTGAGACTCTTAAGTGAGGCTCCACTGTGTTTTGTAGCTGGTCTCCCTGAGGAGATCAGCTATTGTTGTGTTTGGGTGGTCTCCGAGGCATTGCTCCCGGTTAGCCAGAATCCTACTCCACACTGATGAGGGCAACACCCCGAAACAGCTGTCTGTGGATGGATAACTGGCTTAGGTTTTCCCTGTCACATCCTTAAAGCTTGTAAAAGAAGCGGGATCTTGACATAGAGGCCACTTAATATTTTGGATTTGGTGATCACTGTAATGGAGACACCCCTTTGCTTGGTTTTCCTTCCTTTGAGGGATATCTGGCTTTCATTGTGTTGTAGACCCATAACTGGGGCTCCACATTTATTTTGCATATTCCCTTTTCCCAGGGAACTTTGCACTTCGGATTGCTGTGTTGAGACTCTTAAGTGAGGCTCCGCTGTGTTTTTGTAGCTGGTCTCCTGAGGAGATCAGCTATTGTTGTGTTTGGGTGGTCTCCGAGGCATTGCTCCCGGTTAGCCAGAATCCTACTCCGCACTGATGAGTGGCAACACCCGAAACAGCTGTCTGTGGATGGATAACTGGCTTAGGTTTTCCCTGTCACATCCTTAAAGCTTGTAAAAAAGCGGGATCTTGACATAGGGTCCACTTAATATGGTGGATTTGGTGATCTCTGTAATGGAGACACCTCTTTGCTTGGTTTTCCTTCCTTTGAGGGATATCTGGCTTTCATTGTGTTGTAGACCCATAACTGGGGCTCCACATTTATTTTGCATATTCCCTTTTCCCAGGGAACTTTGCACTTCGGATTGCTGTGTTGAGACTCTTAAGTGAGGCTCCGCGGTGTTTTGTAGCTGGTCTCCCTGAGGAGATCAGCTATTGTTGTGTTTGGGTGGTCTCCGAGGCATTGCTCCCGGTTAGCCAGAATCCTACTCTGCACTGATGAGGGGCAACACCCTGAAACAGCTGTCTGTGGATGGATAACTGGCTTAGATTTTCCCGTCACATCCTTAAAGCTTGTAAAAAAGCGGGATCTTGACATAGAGGCCACTTAATATTGTGGATTTGGTGATCTCTGTAATGGAGACACCCCTTTGCTTGGTTTTCCTTCCTTTGAGGATATCTGGCTTTCATTGTGTTGTAGACCCATAACTGGGGCTCCACATTTATTTGGCATATTCCCTTTTCCCAGGGAATTTTGCACTTCGGATTGCTGTGTTGAGACTCTTAAGTGTGGCTCTGCGGTGTTTTTGTAGCTGGTCTCCCTGAGGAGATCAGCTATTGTTGTGTTTGGGTGGTCTCCGAGGCATTGCTCCCGCTTAGCCAGAATCCTACTCTGCACTGATGAGGGGCAACACCCGAAACAGCTATCTGTGGATGGATAACTGGCTTAGGTTTTCCCCGTCACATCCTTAAAGCTTGTAAAAAAAAGCGGGATCTTGACATAGTGGCCACTTAATATGGTGGATTTGGTGATCGCTGTATTGGAGACACATTTTTGCTTGGTTTTCCTTCCTTTGAAGGATATCTGGCTTTCATTGTGTTGTAGACCCATAACTTGGGCTCCACATTTATTTTGCATATTCCCTTTTCCCAGGGAACTTTGCACTTCGGATTGCTGTGTTGAGACTCTTAAGTGAGGCTCTGCGGTGTTTTTGTAGCTGGTCTCCCTGAGGAGATCAGCTATTGTTGTGTTTGGGTGGTCTCCGAGGCATTGCTCCCGGTTAGCCAGAATCCTACTCCGCATTGATGAAGGGCAACACCCGAAACAGCTGTCTGTGGATGGATAACTGGCTTAGGTTTTCCCTGTCACATCCTTAAAGCTTGTTAAAAAAGCGGGATCTTGACATAGGGGCCACATAATATGGTGGATTTTGTGATCTCTGTAATGGAGACACCTCTTTGCTTGGTTTTCCTTCCTTTGAGGGATATCTGGCTTTCATTGTGTTGTAGACCCATAACTGGGGCTCCACATTTATTTTGCATATTCCCTTTTCCCAGGGAACTTTGCACTTCGGATTGCTGTGTTGAGACTCTTAAGTGAGGCTCCACGGTGTTTTGTAGCTGGTCTCCCTGAGGAGATCAGCTATTGTTGTGTTTGGGTGGTCTCCGAGGCATTGCTACTGGTTAGCCAGAATCCTGCTCCACACTGATGAGGGGCAACACCCCGAAACAGCTGTCTGTGGATGGATAACTGGCTTAGGTTTTCCCTGTCACATCCTTAAAGCTTGTAAAAAAAGCGGGATCTTGACATAGTGGCCACTAAATATGGTGGATTTGGTGATCTCTGTATTGGAGACACATTTTTGCTAGGTTTTCCTTCCTTTGAAGGATATCTGGCTTTCATTGTGTTGTAGACCCATAACTTGGGCTCCACATTTATTTTGCATATTCTCTTTTCCCAGGGAACTTTGCACTTCGGATTGCTGTGTTGAGACTCTTAAGTGAGGCTCTGCGGTGTTTTTTGTAGCTGGTCTCCCTGAGGAGATCAGCTATTGTTGTGTGTGGGTGATCTCCGAGGCATTGCTCCCGGTTAGCCAGAATCCTACTCCGCACTGATGAGGGGCAACACCCCGAAACAACTGTCTGTGGATGGATAACTGGCTTAGATTTTCCCAGTCACATCCTTAAAGCTTGTAAAAAAAAGCGGGATCTTGACATAGGGGCCACTTAATATGGTGGATTTGGTGATCTTTGTAATGGAGACACCTCTTTGTTTGGTTTTCCTTCCTTTGAGGGATATCTGGCTTTCATTATGTTGTAGACATTTATTTTGCATATTCCCTTTTCCCAGGGAACTTTGCACTTCGGATTGCTGTGTTGAGACTCTTAAGTGAGGCTTCGCGGTGTTTTTTGTAGCTGGTCTCCCTGAGGAGATCAGCTATTGTTGTGTTTGGGTGGTCTCCGAGGCATTGCTCCAGGTTAGCCAGAATCCTACTCCGCACTGATGAGGGGCAACACCCTGAAACAGCTGTCTGTGGATGAATAACTGACTTAGGTTTTCCCCGTCACATCCTTATAGCTTGTAAAAAAAGCGGGATCTTGACATAGGGGCCACTTAATATGGTGGATTTGGTGATCTCTGTAATGGAGACACCCCTTTGCTTGGTTTTCCTTCCTTTGAAGGATATCTGGCTTTCATTGTGTTGTAGACCCATAACTTGGGCTCCACATTTATTTTGCATATTCCCTTTTCCCAGGGAACTTTGCACTTCGGATTGCTGTGTTGAGACTCTTAAGTGAGGCTCTGCGGTGTTTTTGTAGCTGGTCTCCCTGAGGAGATCAGCTATTGTTGTGTTTGGGTGGTCTCCGAGGCATTGCTCCCGGTTAGCCAGAATCCTACTCCGCATTGATGAGGGCAACACCCCGAAACAGCTGTCTGTGGATGGATAACTGGCTTAGGTTTTCCCCGTCACATCCTTAAAGCTTGTAAAAAAGCGGGATCTTGACATAAGGGCCAATTAATATGGTGGATTTTGTGATCTCTGTAATGGAGACACCCCTTTGCTTGGTTTTCCTTCCTTTGAGGGATATCTGGCTTTCATTGTGTTGTTGACCCATAACTGGGGCTCCACATTTATTTTGCATATTCCCTTTCCCAGGAATTTGCACTTGGATTGCTGTGTTGAGACTCTTAAGTGAGGCTCCGCGATGTTTTGTAGCTGGTCTCCCTGAGGAGATCAGCTATTGTTGTGTTTGGGTGGTCTCCGAGGCATTGCTCCCGGTTAGCCAGAATCCTACTCCGCACTGATGAGGGGCAACACCCCGAAACAGCTATCTGTGGATGGATAACTGGCTTAGGTTTTCCCCGTCACATCCTTAAAGCTTGTAAAAAAGCGGGATCTTGACATAGGGGCCACTTAATATGGTGGATGTTGTGATCTCTGTAATGGAGACACCCCTTTGCTTGGTTTTCCTTCCTTTGAGGAATATCTGGCTTTCATTGTGTTGTTGACCCATAACTGGGGCTCCACATTTATTTTGCATATTCCCTTTTCCCAGGGAACTTTGCACTTCGGATTGCTGTGTTGAGACTCTTAAGTGAGGCTCCGCGGTGTTTTTTGTAGCTGGTCTCTCTGAGGAGATCAGCTATTGTTGTGTTTGGGTGGTCTCCGAGGCATTGCTCCCGCTTAGCCAGAATCCTACTCTGCACTGATGAGCTGCAACACCACGAAACAGCTGTCTGTGGATGGATAACTGGCTTAGGTTTTCCCTGTCAAATCCTTATAGCTTGTAAAAAAAGCGGGATCTTGACATAGGGGCCACTTAATATGGTGTATTTGGTGATCTCTGTAATGGAGACACCCCTTTGCTTGGTTTTCCTTCCTTTGAGGGATATCTGGCTTTCATTGTGTTGTAGACCCATAACTGGGGCTCCACATTTATTTTGCATATTCCCTTTTCCCAGGGAATTTTGCACTTCGGATTGCTGTGTTGAGACTCTTAAGTGAGGCTCCGCGGTGTTTTTGTAGCTGGTCTCCCTGAGGAGATCAGCTATTGTTGTGTTTGGGTGGTCTCCGAGGCATTGCTCCCGGTTAGCCAGAATCCTACTCCACACTGATGAGGGGCAACACCCTGAAACAGCTATCTGTGGATGGATAACTGGCTTAGGTTTTCCCGTCACATCCTTAAAGCTTGTAAAAAAGCGGGATCTTGACATAGAGGCCACTTAATATTGTGGATTTGGTGATCTCTGTAATGGAGACACCCTTTGCTTGGTTTTCCTTCCTTTGAGGGATATCTGGCTTTCATTGTGTTGTAGACCCATAACTGGGTCTCCACATTTATTTTGCATATTCCCTTTTCCCAGGGAACTCTGCACTTCGGATTGCTGTGTTGAGACTCTTAAGTGAGGCTCCGCGGTGTTTTTTGTAGCTGGTCTCCCTGAGGAGATCAGCTATTGTTGTGTTTGGGTGGTCTCCGAGGCATTGCTCCCGGTTAGCCAGAATCCTACTCCGCACTGATGAGGGGCAACACCCCGAAACAGCTGTCTGTGGATGGATAACTGGCTTAGGTTTTCCCGTCACATCCTTAAAGCTTGTAAAAAAGCGGGATCTTGACATAGAGGCCACTTAATATTTTGGATTTGGTGATCTTTGTAATGGAGACACCCCTTTGCTTGGTTTTCCTTCCTTTGAGGGATATCTGGCTTTCATTGTGTTGTAGACCCATAACTGGGGCTCCACATTTATTTTGCATATTCCCTTTTCCCAGGGAATTTTGCACTTCGGATTGCTGTGTTGAGACTCTTAAGTGAGGCTCTGCGGTGTTTTTGTAGCTGGTCTCCCTGAGGAGATCAGCTATTGTTGTGTGTGGGTGGTCTCCGAGGCATTGCTCCCGGTTAGCCAGAATCCTACTCCGCATTGATGAGGGGCAACACCCGAAACAGCTGTCTGTGGATGGATAACTGGCTTAGGTTTTCCTCGTCACATCCTTAAAGCTTGTAAAAAAAGCGGGATCTTGACAAAGTGGCCACTTAATATGGTGGATTTGGTGATCTCTGTAATGGAGACACCATTTTGCTTGGTTTTCCTTCCTTTGAGGGATATCTGGCTTTCATTGTGTTGTAGACCCATAACTGGGGATCCACATTTATTTTGCATATTCCCTTTTCCCAGGGAACTTTGCACTTCGGATTGCTGTGTTGAGACTCTTAAGTGAGGCTCCGCGGTGTTTTTGTAGCTGGTCTCCCTGAGGAGATCAGCTATTGTTGTGTTTGGGTGGTCTCCGAGGCATTGCTCCAGGTTAGCCAGAATCCTACTCCGCACTGATGAGGGGCAACACCCTGAAACAGCTGTCTGTGGATGAATAACTGACTTAGGTTTTCCCCGTCACATCCTTATAGCTTGTAAAAAAAGCGGGATCTTGACATAGGGGCCACTTAATATTGTGGATTTGGTGATCTCTGTAATGGAGAGACCCCTTTGCTTGGTTTTCCTTCCTTGGAAGGATATCTGGCTTTCATTGTGTTGTAGAACCATAACTTGGGCTCCACATTCAATTTTGCATATTCCCTTTTCCCAGGGAACTTTGCTCTTCGGATTGCTGTGTTGAGACTCTTAAGTGAGGCTCTGCGGTGTTTTTTGTAGCTGGTCTCCCTGAGGAGATCAGCTATTGTTGTGTTTGGGTGGTCTCCGAGGCATTGCTCCCGGTTAGCCAGAATCCTACTCCGCATTGATGAGGGGCAACACCCCGAAACAGCTGTCTGTGGATGGATAACTGGCTTAGGTTTTCCCCGTCACATCCTTAAAGCTTGTAAAAAAGCGGGATCTTGACATAAGGGCCAATTAATATGGTGGATTTGGTGATCTCTGTAATGGAGACACCCCTTTGCTTGGTTTTCCTTCCTTTGAGGGATATCTGGCTTTCATTGTGTTGTTGACCCATAACTGGGGCTCCACATTTATTTTGCATATTCCCTTTCCCAGGGAACTTTGCACTTCGATTGCTGTGTTGAGACTCTTAAGTGAGGCTCCGCGGTGTTTTGTAGCTGGTCTCCCTGAGGAGATCAGCTATTGTTGTGTTTGGGTGGTCTCCGAGGCATTGCTCCCGGTTAGCCAGAATCCTACTCCACACTGATGAGGGGCAACACCCCGAAACAGCTATCTGTGGATGGATAACTGGCTTAGGTTTTCCCCGTCACATCCTTAAAGCTTGTAAAAAAAGCGGGATCTTGACATAGAGGCCACTTAATATTTTGGATTTGGTGATCTTTGTAATGTAGACACCCCTTTGCTTGGTTTCCCTTCCTTTGAGGGATATCTGGCTTTCATTGTGTTGTTGACACATAACTGGGGCTCCACATTTATTTTGCATATTCCCTTTTCCCAGGGAACTTTGCACTTCGGATTGCTGTGTTGAGACTCTTAAGTGAGGCTCCGCTGTGTTTTTTGTAGCTGGTCTCCCTGAGGAGATCAGCTATTGTTGTGTTTGGGTGGTCTCCGAGGCATTGCTCCCGCTTAGCCAGAATCCTACTCTGCACTGATGAGCTGCAACACCACGAAACAGCTGTCTGTGGATGGATAACTGGCTTAGGTTTTCCCTGTCAAATCCTTATAGCTTGTAAAAAAAGCGGGATCTTGACATAGGGGCCACTTAATATGGTGGATTTGGTGATCTCTGTAATGGAGAAACCCCTTTGCTTGGTTTTCCTTCCTTTGAGGGATATCTGGCTTTCATTGTGTTGTAGACCCATAACTGGGGCTCCACATTTATTTTGCATATTCCCTTTTCCCAGGGAATTTTGCACTTCGGATTGCTGTGTTGAGACTCTTAAGTGTGGCTCCGTGGTGTTTTTTGTAGCTGGTCTCCCTGAGGAGATCAGCTATTGTTGTGTTTGGGTGGTCTCCGAGGCATTGCTCCCGGTTAGCCAGAATCCTACTCCGCATTGATGAGTGGCAACACCCCGAAACAGCTATCTGTGGATGGATAACTGGCTTAGGTTTTCCCCGTCACATCCTTAAAGCTTGTAAAAAAAAAATCGGGATCTTGACATAGTGGCCACTTAATATGGTGGATTTGGTGATCTCAGTATTGGAGACACCCTTTTGCGTGGTTTTCCTTCTTTGGAGGGATATCTGGCTTTCATTGTGTTGTAGACCCATAACTTGGGCTCCACATTTATTTTGCATATTCCCTTTTCCCAGGGAACTTTGCACTTCGGATTGCTGTGTTGAGACTCTAAAGTGAGGCTCCGCGGTGTTTTTTGTAGCTGGTCTCCCTGAGGAGATCAGCTATTGTTGTGTTTGGGTGGTCTCCGAGGCATTGCTCCCGCTTAGCCAGAATCCTACTCTGCACTGATGAGCTGCAACACCACGAAACAGCTGTCTGTGGATGGATAACTGTCTTAGGTTTTCCTTGTCAAATCCTTATAGCTTGTAAAAAAAGCGGGATCTTGACATAGGGGCCACTTAATATGGTGGATTTGGTGATCTCTGTAATGGAGACACCCCTTTGCTTGGTTTTCCTTCCTTTGAGGGATATCTGGCTTTCATTGTGTTGTAGACCCATAACTGGGGCTCCACATTTATTTTGCATATTCCCTTTTCCCAGGGAACTTTGCACTTCGGATTGCTGTGTTGAGACTCTTAAGTGAGGCTCCGCGGTGTTTTGTAGCTGGTCTCCCTGAGGAGATCAGCTATTGTTGTGTTTGGGTGGTCTCCGAGGCATTGCTCCCGGTTAGCCAGAATCCTACTCCGCACTGATGAGGGGCAACACCCCGAAACAGCTATCTGTGGATGGATAACTGGCTTAGGTTTTCCCCGTCACATCCTTAAAGCTTGTAAAAAAGCGGGATCTTGACATAGGGGCCACTTAATATGGTGGATTTGGTGATCTCTGTAATGGAGACACCTCTTTGCTTGGTTTTCCTTCCTTTGAGGGATATCTGGCTTTCATTGTGTTGTAGACCCATAACTGGGGCTCCACATTTATTTTGCATATTCCCTTTTCCCAGGGAACTTTGCACTTCGGATTGCTGTGTTGAGACTCTTAAGTGAGGCTCCGCGGTGTTTTGTAGCTGGTCTCCCTGAGGAGATCAGCTATTGTTGTGTTTGGGTGGTCTCCGAGGCATTGCTCCCGGTTAGCCAGAATCCTACTCCACACTGATGAGGGCAACACCCCGAAACAGCTGTCTGTGGATGGATAACTGGCTTAGGTTTTCCCCGTCACATCCTTAAAGCTTGTAAAAAAGCGGGATCTTGACATAGGGGCCACTTAATATGGTGGATTTGGTGATCTCTGTAATGGAGACACCCCTTTGCTTGGTTTTCCTTCCTTTGAGGGATATCTGGCTTTCATTGTGTTGTAGACCCATAACTGGGGCTCCACATTTATTTTGCATATTCCCTTTTCCCAGGGAACTTTGCACTTCGGATTGCTGTGTTGAGACTCTTAAGTGAGGCTCCGCGGTGTTTTGTAGCTGGTCTCCCTGAGGAGATCAGCTATTGTTGTGTTTGGGTGGTCTCCGAGGCATTGCTCCAGGTTAGCCAGAATCCTACTCCGCACTGATGAGGGGCAACACCCTGAAACAGCTGTCTGTGGATGGATAACTGGCTTAGGTTTTCCCGTCACATCCTTAAAGCTTGTAAAAAAGCGGGATCTTGACATAGGGGCCACTTAATATTGTGGATTTGGTGATCTTTGTAATGGAGACACCCCTTTGCTTGGTTTTCCTTCCTTTGAGGGATATCTGGCTTTCATTGTGTTGTAGACCCATAACTGGGGCTCCACATTTATTTTGCATATTCCCTTTTCCCAGGGAACTTTGCACTTCGGATTGCTGTGTTGAGACTCTTAAGTGAGGCTCTGCGGTGTTTTTGTAGCTGGTCTCCCTGAGGAGATCAGCTATTGTTGTGTTTGGGTGGTCTCCGAGGCATTGCTCCAGGTTAGCCAGAATCCTACTCTGCACTGATGAGGGGCAACACCCTGAAACAGCTGTCTGTGGATGGATAACTGGCTTAGGTTTTCCCCGTCACATCCTTAAAGCTTGTAAAAAAGCGGGATCTTGACATAGAGGCCACTTAATATTGTGGATTTGGTGATCTCTGTAATGGAGACACCCCTTTGCTTGGTTTTCCTTCCTTTGAGGGATATCTGGCTTTCATTGTGTTGTAGACCCATAACTGGGGCTCCACATTTATTTTGCATATTCCCTTTTCCCAGGGAACTTTGCACTTCGGATTGCTGTGTTGAGACTCTTAAGTGAGGCTCCGCGGTGTTTTTGTAGCTGGTCTCCCTGAGGAGATCAGCTATTGTTGTGTTTGGGTGGTCTCCGAGGCATTGCTCCATGTTAGCCAGAATCCTACTCCGCACTGATGAGGGGCAACACCCCGAAACAGCTGTCTGTGGATGGATAACTGGCTTAGGTTTTCCCCGTCACATCCTTAAAGCTTGTAAAAAAGCGGGATCTTGACATAGGGGCCACTTAATATGGTGGATTTGGTGATCTCTGTAATGGAGACACCTCTTTGCTTGGTTTTCCTTCCTTTGAGGGATATCTGGCTTTCATTGTGTTGTAGACCCATAACTGGGGCTCCACATTTATTTTGCATATTCCCTTTTCCCAGGGAACTTTGCACTTTGGATTGCTGTGTTGAGACTCTTAAGTGAGGCTCCGCGGTGTTTTTGTAGCTGGTCTCCCTGAGGAGATCAGCTATTGTTGTGTTTGGGTGGTCTCCGAGGCATTGCTCCCGGTTAGCCAGAATCCTACTCCGCACTGATGAGGGGCAACACCCTGAAACAGCTGTCTGTGGATGGATAACTGGCTTAGATTTTCCCGTCACATCCTTAAAGCTTGTAAAAAAGCGGGATCTTGACATAGGGGCCACTTAATATGGTGGATTTGGTGATCTCTGTAATGGAGACACCTCTTTGCTTGGTTTTCCTTCCTTTGAGGGATATCTGGCTTTCATTGTGTTGTAGACCCATAACTGGGGCTCCACATTTATTTTGCATATTCCCATTTCCCAGGGAACTTTGCACTTTGGATTGCTGTGTTGAGACTCTTAAGTGAGGCTCCGCGGTGTTTTTGTAGCTGGTCTCCCTGAGGAGATCAGCTATTGTTGTGTTTGGGTGGTCTCCGAGGCATTGCTCCCGGTTAGCCAGAATCCTACTCCGCACTGATGAGGGCAACACCCCGAAACAGCTGTCTGTGGATGGATAACTGGCTTAGGTTTTCCCGTCACATCCTTAAAGCTTGTAAAAAAGCGGGATCTTGACATAGGGGCCACTTAATATTGTGGATTTGGTGATCTCTGTAATGGAGACACCTCTTTGCTTGGTTTTCCTTCCTTTGAGGGATATCTGGCTTTCATTGTGTTGTAGACCCATAACTGGGGCTCCACATTTATTTTGCATATTCCCTTTTCCCAGGGAACTTTGCACTTCGGATTGCTGTGTTGAGACTCTTAAGTGAGGCTCCGCGTGTGTTTTGTAGCTGGTCTCCCTGAGGAGATCAGCTATTGTTGTGTTTGGGTGGTCTCCGAGGCATTGCTCCCGGTTAGCCAGAATCCTACTCCGCACTGATGAGGGGCAACACCCGAAACAGCTGTCTGTGGATGGATAACTGGCTTAGGTTTTCCCCGTCACATCCTTAAAGCTTGTAAAAAAAGCGGGATCTTGACATAGTGGCCACTTAATATGGTGGATTTGGTGATCTCTGTAATGGAGACACCTCTTTGCTTGGTTTTCCTTCCTTTGAGGGATATCTGGCTTTCATTGTGTTGTAGACCCATAACTTGGGCTCCACATTTATTTTGCATATTCCCTTTTCCCAGGGAACTTTGCACTTCGGATTGCTGTGTTGAGACTCTTAAGTGAGGCTCCGCGGTGTTTTTTGTAGCTGGTCTCCCTGAGGAGATCAGCTATTGTTGTGTTTGGGTGGTCTCCGAGGCATTGCTCCCGGTTAGCCAGAATCCTACTCCACACTGATGAGGGGCAACACCCCGAAACAGCTGTCTGTGGATGGATAACTGGCTTAGGTTTTCCCCGTCACATCCTTAAAGCTTGTAAAAAAAGCGGGATCTTGACATAGAGGCCACTTAATATTTTGGATTTGGTGATCTTTGTAATGGAGTCACCCCTTTGCTTGGTTTTCCTTCCTTTGAGGGATATCTGGCTTTCATTGTGTTGTAGACCCATAACTGGGGCTCCAAATTTATTTTGCATATTCCCTTTTCCCAGGGAATTTTGCACTTCGGATTGCTGTGTTGAGACTCTTAAGTGAGGCTCCGCGGTGTTTTTTTGTAGCTGGTCTCCCTGAGGAGATCAGCTATTGTTGTGTTTGGGTGGTCTCCGAGGCATTGCTCCTGGTTATCCAGAATCCTACTCCGCACTGATGAGGGGCAACACCCCGAAACAGCTGTCTGTGGATGGATAACTGGCTTAGATTTTCCCAGTCACATCCTTAAAGCTTGTAAAAAAAAGTGGGATATTGACATAGGGGCCACTTAATATGGTGGATTTGGTGATCGCTGTATTGGAGACACATTTTTGATTGGTTTTCCATCCTTTGAAGGATATCTGGCTTTCATTGTGTTGTAGACCCATAACTTGGGCTCCACATTTATTTTGCATATTCCCTTTTCCCAGGGAACTTTGCACTTCGGATTGCTGTGTTGAGACTCTTAAGTGAGGCTCTGCGGTGTTTTTTGTAGCTGGTCTCCCTGAGGAGATCAGCTATTGTTGTGTTTGGGTGGTCTCCGAGGCATTGCTCCCGGTTAGCCAGAATCCTACTCCGCACTGATGAGGGGCAACACCCTAAAACAGCTGTCTGTGAATGGTTATCTGGCTTAGATTTTCCCCGTCACATCCTTAAAGCTTGTAAAAAAAGCGGGATCTTGACATAGAGGCCACTTAATATGGTGGATTTGGTGATCTCTGTAATGGAGACACCTCTTTTCTTGGTTTTCCTTCCATTGAGGGATATCTGGCTTTCATTGTGTTGTAGACCCATAACTTGGGCTCCACATTTATTTTGCATATTCCCTTTTCCCAGGGAACTTTGCACTTCGGATTGCTGTGTTGAGACTCTTAAGTGAGGCTCCGCGGTGTTTTTTGTAGCTGGTCTCCCTGAGGAGATCAGCTATTGTTGTGTTTGGGTGGTCTCCGAGGCATTGCTCCCGGTTAGCCAGAATCCTACTCCACACTGATGAGGGGAAACACCCCGAAACAGTTGTCTGTGGATGGATATCTGGCTTAGGTTTTCCCCGTCACATCCTTAATGCTTGTAAAAAAAGCGGGATCTTGACATAGAGGCCACTTAATATTTTGGATTTGGTGATCTTTGTAATGGAGACACCCCTTTGCTGGGTTTTCCTTCCTTTGAGGGATATCTGGCTTTCATTGTGTTGTAGACCCATAACTGGGGCTCCAAATTTATTTTGCATATTTCCTTTTCCCAGGGAATTTTGCACTTCGGATTGCTGTGTTGAGACTCTTAAGTGAGGCTCCGCGGTGTTTTTGTAGCTGGTCTCCTGAGGAGATCAGCTATTGTTGTGTTTGGGTGGTCTCCGAGGCATTGCTCCTGGTTAGCCAGAATCCTACTCCGCACTGATGAGGGGCAACACCCCGAAACAGCTGTCTGTGGATGGATAACTGGCTTAGATTTTCCCAGTCACATCCTTAAAGCTTGTAAAAAAGCGGGATCTTGACATAGGGGCCACTTAATATGGTGGATTTGGTGATCTCTGTATTGGAGACACATCTTTGCTTGGTTTTCCTTCCTTTGAAGGATATCTGGCTTTCATTGTGTTGTAGACCCATAACTTGGGCTCCACATTTATTTTGCATATTCCCTTTTCCCAGGGAACTTTGCACTTCGGATTGCTGTGTTGAGACTCTTAAGTGAGGCTCTGCGGTAGTTTTTGTAGCTGGTCTCCCTGAGGAGATCAGCTATTGTTGTGTTTGGGTGGTCTCCGAGGCATTGCTCCCGGTTAGCCAGAATCCTACTCCGCATTGATGAGGGGCAACACCCCGAAACAGCTGTCTGTGGATGGATAACTGGCTTAGGTTTTCCCCGTCACATCCTTAAAGCTTGTAAAAAAAAAGCGGGATCTTGACATAGAGGCCACTTAATATTTTGGATTTGGTGATCTTTGTAATGGAGACACCCCTTTGCTTGGTTTCCCTTCCTTTGAGGGATATCTGGCTTTCATTGTGTTGTAGACCCATAACTGGGGCTCCAAATTTATTTTGCATATTCCCTTTTCCCAGGGAATTTTGCACTCGGATTGCTGTGTTGAGACTCTTAAGTGAGGCTCCGCGGTGTTTTTGTAGCTGGTCTCCCTGAGGAGATCAGCTATTGTTGTGTTTGGGTGGTCTCCGAGGCATTGCTCCCGGTTAGCCAGAATCCTACTCCGCACTGATGAGGGGCAACACCCCCGAAACAGCTGTCTGTGGATGGATAACTGGCTTAGATTTTCCCAGTCACATCCTTAAAGCTTGTAAAAAAAGCGGGATCTTGACATAGGGGCCACTTAATATGGTGGATTTGGTGATCGCTGTATTGGAGACACATTTTTGCTTGGTTTTCCTTCCTTTGAAGGATATCTGGCTTTCATTGTGTTGTAGACCCATAACTTGGGCTCCACATTTATTTTGCATATTCCCTTTTCCCAGGGAACTTTGCACTTCGGATTGCTGTGTTGAGACTCTTAAGTGAGGCTCTGCGGTGTTTTTGTAGCTGGTCTCCCTGAGGAGATCAGCTATTGTTGTGTTTGGGTGGTCTCCGAGGCATTGCTCCCGGTTAGCCAGAATCCTACTCCGCACTGATGAGGGGCAACACCCTAAAACAGCTGTCTGTGAATGGATATCTGGCTTAGATTTTCCCCGTCACATCCTTAAAGCTTGTAAAAAAGCGGGATCTTGACATAGAGGCCACTTAATATGGTGGATTTGGTGATCTCTGTAATGGAGACACCTCTTTGCTTGGTTTTCCTTCCATTGAGGGATATCTGGCTTTCATTGTGTTGTAGACCCATAACTTGGGCTCCACATTTATTTTGCATATTCCCTTTTCCCAGGGAACTTTGCACTTCGGATTGCTGTGTTGAGACTCTTAAGTGAGGCTCCGCGGTGTTTTGTAGCTGGTCTCCTGAGGAGATCAGCTATTGTTGTGTTTGGGTGGTCTCCGAGGCATTGCTCCCGGTTAGCCAGAATCCTACTCCACACTGATGAGGGCAACACCCCGAAACAGCTGTCTGTGGATGGATATCTGGCTTAGGTTTTCCCCGTCACATCCTTAAAGCTTGTAAAAAGCGGGATCTTGACATAGAGGCCACTTAATATTTTGGATTTGGTGATCTTTGTAATGGAGACACCCCTTTGCTGGGTTTTCCTTCCTTTGAGGGATATCTGGCTTTCATTGTGTTGTAGACCCATAACTGGGGCTCCAAATTTATTTTGCATATTTCCTTTTCCCAGGGAATTTTGCACTTCGGATTGCTGTGTTGAGACTCTTAAGTGAGGCTCCGCGGTGTTTTGTAGCTGGTCTCCCTGAGGAGATCAGCTATTGTTGTGTTTGGGTGGTCTCCGAGGCATTGCTCCTGGTTATCCAGAATCCTTCTCCGCACTGATGAGGGGCAACACCCCGAAACAGCTGTCTGTGGATGGATAACTGGCTTAGATTTTCCCAGTCACATCCTTAAAGCTTGTAAAAAAAAGCGGGATCTTGACATAGGGGCCACTTAATATGGTGGATTTGGTGATCGCTGTATTGGAGACACATTTTTGCTTGGTTTTCCATCCTTTGAAGGATATCTGGCTTTCATTGTGTTGTAGACCCATAACTTGGGCTCCACATTTATTTTGCATATTCCCTTTTCCCAGGGAACTTTGCACTTCGGATTGCTTTGTTGAGACTCTTAAGTGAGGCTCTGCGGTGTTTTGTAGCTGGTCTCCCTGAGGAGATCAGCTATTGTTGTGTTTGGGTGGTCTCCGAGGCATTGCTCCCGGTTAGCCAGAATCCTACTCCGCACTGATGAGGGGCAACACCCCGAAACAGCTGTCTGTGGATGGATAACTGGCTTAGATTTTCCCCGTCACATCCTTAAAGCTTGTAAAAAAGCGGGATCTTGACATAGAGGCCACTTAATATGGTGGATTTGGTGATCTCTGTAATGGAGACACCTCTTTGCTTGGTTTTCCTTCCTTTGAGGGATATCTGGCTTTCATTGTGTTGTAGACCCATAACTGGGGCTCCACATTTATTTTGCATATTCCCTTTTCCCAGGGAACTTTGCACTTCGGATTGCTGTGTTGAGACTCTTAAGTGAGGCTCCGCGGTGTTTTTGTAGCTGGTCTCCTCAGAAGATCAGCTATTGTTGTGTTTGGGTGGTCTCCGAGGCATTGCTCCCGGTTAGCCAGAATCCTACTCCGCACTGATGAGGGCAACACCCTGAAACAGCTGTCTGTGGATGGATAACTGGCTTAGGTTTTCCCCGTCACATCCTTAAAACTTGTAAAAAAAAAGCGGGATCTTGACATAGTGGCCACTTAATATGGTGGATTTGGTGATCTCTGTATTGGAGACACATTTTTGCTTGGTTTTCCTTCCTTTGAAGGATATCTGGCTTTCATTGTGTTGTAGACCCATAACTGGGTCTCCACATTTATTTAGCATATTCTCTTTTCCCAGGGAACTTTGCACTTCGGATTGCTGTGTTGAGACTCTTAATTGAGGCTCTGCGGTGTTTTTTGTAGCTGGTCTCCCTGAGGAGATCAGCTATTGTTGTGTTTGGGTGGTCTCCGAGGCATTGCTCCATGTTAGCCAGAATCCTACTCTGCACTGATGAGGGGCAACACCCCGAAAAAGCAGTCTGTGGATGGATAACTGGCTTAGGTTTTCTCCGTCAAATCCTTATAGCTTGTAAAAAAAGCGGGATCTTGACATAGGGGCCACTTAATATTGTGGATTTGGTGATCTCTGTAATGGAGACACCCCTTTGCTTGGTTTTCTTTCCTTTGAGGTATATCTGGCTTTCATTGTGTTGTAGACCCATAACTGGGGCTCCAAATTTATTTTGCATATTCCCTTTTCCCAGTGAATTTTGCACTTCGGATTGCTGTGTTGAGACTCTTAAGTGTTGCTCCGAGGTGTTTTTTGTAGCTGGTCTCCCTGAGGAGATCAGCTATTGTTGTGTTTGGGTGGTCTCCGAGGCATTGCTCCCGCTTAGCCAGAATCCTACTCTGCACTGATGAGGGGCAACACCCTGAAACAGCTATCTGTGGATGGATAACTGGGTTAGGTTTTCCACGTCACATGCTTAAAGCTTGTAAAAAAAAGCGGGATCTTGACATAGAGGCCACTTAATATGGTGGATTTGGTGATCTCTGTAATGGAGACACCATTTTGCTTGGTTTTCCTTCCTTTGAGGGATATCTGGCTTTCATTGTGTTGTAGACCCATAACTGGGGATCCACATTTATTTTGCATATTCCCTTTTCCCAGGGAACTTTGCACTTCGGATTGCTGTGTTGAGACTCTTAAGTGAGGTTCCGCAGTGTTTTTTGTAGCTGGTTTCCCTGAGGAGATCAGCTATTGTTGTGTTTGGGTGGTCTCCGAGGCATTGCTCCCGGTTAGCCAGAATCCTACTCCGCACTGATGAGGGGCAACACCCCGAAACAGCTGTCTGTGGATGGATAACTGGCTTAGATTTTCCCCGTCACATCCTTAAAGCTTGTAAAAAAAAGCGGGATCTTGACATAGGGGCCACTTAATATGGTGGATTTGGTGATCTCTGTAATGGAGACACCTCTTTGATTGGTTTTCCTTCCTTTGAGGGATTTCTGGCTTTCATTGTGTTGTAGACCCATAACTGGGGCTCCACATTTATTTTGCATATTCCCATTTCCCAGGGAACTTTGCACTTTGGATTGCTGTGTTGAGACTCTTTAGTGAGGCTCCGCTTTGTTTTTTGTAGCTGGTCTCCCTGAGGAGATCAGCTATTGTTGTGTTTGGGTGGTCTCCGAGGCATTGCTCCCGGTTAGCCAGAATCCTACTCCGCACTGATGAGGGGCAACACCCCGAAACAGATGTCTGTGGATGGATAACTGGCTTAGATTTTCCCCGTCACATCCTTAAAGCTTGTAAAAAAAGCGGGATCTTGACATAGGGGCCACTTAATATGGTGGATTTGGTGATCTCTGTAATCGAGACACCTCTTTGCTTGGTTTTCCTTCCTTTGAGGGATTTCTGGCTTTCATTGTGTTGTAGACCCATAACTGGGGCTCCACATTTATTTTGCATATTCCCATTTCCCAGGGAACTTTGCACTTTGTATTGCTGTGTTGAGACTCTTAAGTGAGGCTCCGCGGTGTTTTTTGTAGCTGGTCTCCCTGAGGAGATCAGCTATTGTTGTGTTTGGGTGGTCTCCGAGGCATTGCTCCCAGTTAGCCAGAATCCTACTCCACACTGATGAGGGGCAACACCCCGAAACAGCTGTCTGTGGATGGATAACTGGCTTAGGTTTTCCCGTCACATCCTTAAAGCTTGTAAAAAAGCGGGATCTTGACATAGGGGCCACTTAATATTTGTGGATTTGGTGATCTCTGTAATGGAGACACCCCTTTGCTTGGTTTTCCTTCCTTTGAGGGATATCTGGCTTTCATTGTGTTGTAGACCCATAACTGGGGCTCCACATTTATTTTGCATATTCCCTTTTCCCAGGGAACTTTGCACTTCGGATTGCTGTGTTGAGACTCTTAAGTGAGGCTCCGCGGTGTTTTTGTAGCTGGTCTCCCTGAGGAGATCAGCTATTGTTGTGTTTGGGTGGTCTCCGAGGCATTGCTCCCGGTTAGCCAGAATCCTACTCCGCACTGATGAGGGCAACACCCCGAAACAGCTGTCTGTGGATGGATAACTGGCTTAGATTTTCCCAGTCACATCCTTAAAGCTTGTAAAAAAGCGGGATCTTGACATAGAGGCCACTTAATATGGTGGATTTGGTGATCTCTGTAATGGAGACACCTCTTTGCTTGGTTTTCCTTCCTTTGAGGGATATCTGGCTTTCATTGTGTTGTAGACCCATAACTGGGGCTCCACATTTATTTTGCATATTCCCTTTTCCCAGGGAACTTTGCACTTCGGATTGCTGTGTTGAGACTCTTAAGTGAGGCTCTGCGGTGTTTTGTAGCTGGTCTCCCTGAGGAGATCAGCTATTGTTGTGTTTGGGTGGTCTCCGAGGCATTGCTCCCGGTTAGCCAGAATCCTACTCCGCATTGATGAGGGCAACACCCCGAAACAGCTGTCTGTGGATGGATAACTGGCTTAGGTTTTCCCGTCACATCCTTAAAGCTTGTAAAAAAGCGGGATCTTGACATAAGGGCCACTTAATATGGTGGATTTTGTGATCTCTGTAATGGAGACACCCCTTTGCTTAGTTTTCCTTCCTTTGAGGGATATCTGGCTTTCATTGTGTTGTAGACCCATAACTGGGGCTCCACATTTATTTTGCATATTCCCTTTTCCCAGGGAACTTTGCACTTCGGATTGCTGTGTTGAGACTCTTAAGTGAGGCTCCGCGGTGTTTTTGTAGCTGGTCTCCCTGAGGAGATCAGCTATTGTTGTGTTTGGGTGGTCTCCGAGGCATTGCTCCCGGTTAGCCAGAATCCTACTCCGCACTGATGAGGGGCAACACCCCGAAACAGCTGTCTGTGGATGGATATCTGGCTTAGGTTTTCCCAGTCACATCCTTAAAGCTTGTAAAAAAGCGGGATCTTGACATAGGGGCCACTTAATATGGTGGATTTGGTGATCTTTGTAATGGAGACACCTCTTTGCTTGGTTTTCCTTCCTTTGAGGGATATCTGGCTTTCATTGTGTTGTAGACCCATAACTGGGGATCCACATTTATTTTGCATATTCCCTTTTCCCAGGGAACTTTGCACTTCGGATTGCTGTGTTGAGACTCTTAAGTGAGGCTCAGCTGTATTTTTGTAGCTGGTCTCCCTGAGGAGATCAGCTATTGTTGTGTTTGGGTGGTCTCCGAGGCATTGCTCCCGGTTAGCCAGAATCCTACTCTGCACTGATGAGGGGCAACACCCCGAAACAGCTGTCTGTGGATGGATAACTGGCTTAGATTTTCCCAGTCACATCCTTAAAGCTTGTAAAAAAGCGGGATCTTGACATAGGGGCCACTTAATATGGTGGATTTGGTGATCTCTGTAATGGAGACACCTCTTTGCTTGGTTTTCCTTCCTTTGAGGGATATCTGGCTTTCATTGTGTTGTAGACCCATAACTGGGGATCCACATTTATTTTGCATATTCCCTTTTCCCAGGGAACTTTGCACTTCGGATTGCTGTGTTGAGACTCTTAAGTGAGGCTCCGCTGTGTTTTTGTAGCTGGTCTCCCTGAGGAGATCAGCTATTGTTATGTTTGGGTGGTCTCCGAGGCATTGCTCCCGGTTAGCCAGAATCCTACTCCGCACTGATGAGGGCAACACCCCGAAACAGCTGTCTGTGGATGGATAACTGGCTTAGGTTTTCCCAGTCACATCCTTAAAGCTTGTAAAAAAAGCGGGATCTTGACATAGGGGCCACTTAATATGGTGGATTTGGTGATCTCTGTAATGGAGACACCTCTTTGCTTGGTTTTCCTTCCTTTGAGGGATATCTGGCTTTCATTGTGTTGTAGACCCATAACTGGGGATCCACATTTATTTTGCATATTCCCTTTTCCCAGGGAACTTTGCACTTCGGATTGCTGTGTTGAGACTCTTAAGTGAGGCTCCGCTGTGTTTTTGTAGCTGGTCTCCCTGAGGAGATCAGCTATTGTTGTGTTTGGGTGGTCTCCGAGGCATTGCTCCCGGTTAGCCAGAATCCTACTCCGCATTGATGAGGGGCAACACCCGAAACAGCTGTCTGTGGATGGATAACTGGCTTAGGTTTTCCCAGTCACATCCTTAAAGCTTGTAAAAAAGCGGGATCTTGACATAGGGGCCACTTAATATGGTGGATTTGGTGATCTCTGTAATGGAGACACATCTTTGCTTGGTTTTCCTTCCTTTGAAGGATATCTGGCTTTCATTGTGTTGTAGACCCATAACTGGGGCTCCACATTTATTTTGCATATTCCATTTTCCCAGGGAACTTTGCACTTCGGATTGCTGTGTTGAGACTCTTAAGTGAGGCTCTGCGGTGTTTTTTGTGGCTGGTCTCCCTGAGGAGATCAGCTATTGTTGTGTGTGGGTGGTCTCCGAGGCATTGCTCCCGGTTAGCCAGAATCCTACTCCGCATTGATGAGGGGCAACACCCCGAAACAGCTGTCTGTGGATGGATAACTGGCTTAGGTTTTCCCCGTCACATCCTTAAAGCTTGTAAAAAAAGCGGGATCTTGACATAGAGGCCACTTAATATTTTGGATTTGGTGATCTTTGTAATGGAGACACCTCTTTGCTTGGTTTTCCTTCCTTTGAGGGATATCTGGCTTTCATTGTGTTGTAGACCCATAACTGGTGCTCCACATTTATTTTGCATATTCCCTTTTCCCAGGGAACTTTGCACTTCGGATTGCTGTGTTGAGACTCTTAAGTGAGGCTCCGCGGTGTTTTTTGTAGCTGGTCTTCCTGAGGAGATCAGCTATTGTTGTGTGTGGGTGGTCTCCGAGGCATTGCTCCCGGTTAGCCAGAATCCTACTCCGCATTGATGAGGGGCAACACCCCGAAACAGATGTCTGTGGATGGATAACTGGCTTAGGTTTTCCCCGTCACATCCTTAAAGCTTGTAAAAAAGCGGGATCTTGACAAAGTGGTCACTTAATATGGTGGATTTGGTGATCTCTGTAATGGAGACACCATTTTGCTTGGTTTTCCTTCCTTTGAGGGATATCTGGCTTTCATTGTGTTGTAGACCCATAACTGGGGATCCACATTTATTTTGCATATTCCCTTTTCCCAGGGAACTTTGCACTTCGGATTGCTGTGTTGAGACTCTTAAGTGAGGCTCCGCGGTGTTTTTGTAGCTGGTCTCCTGAGGAGATCAGCTATTGTTGTGTTTGGGTGGTCTCCGAGGCATTGCTCCAGGTTAGCCTAGAATCCTACTCCGCACTGATGAAGGGCAACACCTCGAAACAGCTGTCTGTGGATGGATAACTGGCTTAGGTTTTCCCCGTCACATCCTTAAAGCTTGTAAAAAAGCGGAATCTTGACATAGAGGCCACTTAATATTTTGGATTTGGTGATCTTTGTAATGGAGACACCCTTAGCTTGGTTTTCCTTCCTTTGAGGGATATCTAGCTTTCATTGTGTTGTAGACCCATAACTGGGGCTCCAAATTTATTTTGCATATTCCCTTTTCCCAGGGAACTTTGCACTTCGGATTGCTGTGTTGAGACTCTTAAGTGAGGCTCCGCGGTGTTTTTGTAGCTGGTCTCCCTGAGGAGATCAGCTATTGTTGTGTTTGGGTGGTCTCCGAGGCATTGCTCCCGGTTAGCCAGAATCCTACTCCGCACTGATGAGGGGCAACACCCCGAAACAGCTGTCTGTGGATGGATAACTGGCTTAGGTTTTCCCCGTCACATCCTTAAAGCTTGTAAAAAAGCGGGATCTTGACATAAGGGCCACTTAATATGGTGGATTTTGTGATCTCTGTAATGGAGACACCATTTTGCTTGGTTTTCCTTCCTTTGAGGGATATCTGGCTTTCATTGTGTTGTAGACCCATAACTGGAGCTCCACATTTATTTTGCATATTCCCTTTTCCCAGGGAATTTTGCACTTCGGATTGCTGTGTTGAGACTCTTAAGTGTGGCTCCGCGGTGTTTTTGTAGCTGGTCTCCCTGAGGAGATCAGCTATTGTTGTGTTTGGGTGGTCTCCGAGGCATTGCTCCCGGTTAGCCAGAATCCTACTCCGCACTGATGAGGGCAACACCCTGAAACAGCTATCTGTGGATGGATAACTGGCTTAGGTTTTCCCCGTCACATGCTTAAAGCTTGTAAAAAAGCGGGATCTTGACATAGTGGCCACTTAATATGGTGGATTTGGTGATCTCTGTAATGGAGACACCATTTTGCTTGGTTTTCCTTCCTTTGAGGGATATCTGGCTTTCATTGTGTTGTAGACCCATAACTGGGGCTCCACATTTATTTTGCATATTCCCTTTTCCCAGGGAACTTTGCACTTCGGATTGCTGTGTTGAGACTCTTAAGTGAGGCTCTGCGGTGTTTTTGTAGCTGGTCTCCCTGAGGAGATCAGCTATTGTTGTGTTTGGGTGGTCTCCGAGGCATTGCTCCCGGTTAGCCAGAATCCTACTCCGCATTGATGAAGGGCAACACCCCGAAACAGCTGTCTGTGGATGGATAACTGGCTTAGGTTTTCCCCGTCACATCCTTAAAGCTTGTAAAAAAAGCGGGATCTTGACATAGGGGCCACTTAATATGGTGGATTTGGTGATCTCTGTAATGGAGACACCCTTTGCTTGGTTTTCCTTCCTTTGAGGGATATCTGGCTTTCATTGTGTTGTAGACCCATAACTGGGGCTCCACATTTATTTTGCATATTCCCTTTTCCCAGGGAATTTTGCACTTCGGATTGCTGTGTTGAGACTCTTAAGTGTGGCTCCGCGGTGTTTTGTAGCTGGTCTCCCTGAGGAGATCAGCTATTGTTGTGTTTGGGTGGTCTCCGAGGCATTGCTCCCGGTTAGCCAGAATCCTACTCCGCACTGATGAGGGGCAACACCCCGAAACAGCTGTCTGTGGATGGATAACTGGCTTAGGTTTTCCCCGTCACATCCTTAAAGCTTGTAAAAATAGCAGGATCTTGACATAGGGGCCACTTAATATGGTGGATTTTGTGATCTCTGTAATGGAGACACCCCTTTGCTTGGTTTTCCTTCCTTTGAGGGATATCTGGCTTTCATTGTGTTGTAGACCCATAACTGGGGCTCCACATTTATTTTGCATATTCCCTTTTCCCAGGGAACTTTGCACTTCGGATTGCTGTGTTGAGACTCTTAAGTGAGGCTCCGCGGTGTTTTTGTAGCTGGTCTCCCTGAGGAGATCAGCTATTGTTGTGTTTGGGTGGTCTCCGAGGCATTGCTCCCGGTTAGCCAGAATCCTACTCCGCACTGATGAGGGCAACACCCCGAAACAGCTGTCTGTGGATGGATAACTGGCTTAGATTTTCCCCGTCACATCCTTAAAGCTTGTAAAAAAGCGGGATCTTGACATAAGGGCCACTTAATATGGTGGATTTGGTGATCTCTGTAATGGAGACACCCCTTTGCTTGGTTTTCCTTCCTTTGAGGGATATCTGGCTTTCATTGTGTTGTAGACCCATAACTGGGGCTCCACATTTATTTTGCATATTCCCTTTTCCCAGGGAACTTTGCACTTCGGATTGCTGTGTTGAGACTCTTAAGTGAGGCTCCGCGGTGTTTTTGTAGCTGGTCTCCCTGAGGAGATCAGCTATTGTTGTGTTTGGGTGGTCTCCGAGGCATTGCTCCCGGTTAGCCAGAATCCTACTCCGCACTGATGAGGGGCAACACCTCGAAACAGCTGTCTGTGGATGGATAACTGGCTTAGGTTTTCCCTGTCACATCCTTAAAGCTTGTAAAAAAGCGGGATCTTGACATAGAGGCCACATAATATGGTGGATTTGGTGATCTCTGTAATGGAGACACCCCTTTGCTTGGTTTTCCTTCCTTTGAGGGATATCTGGCTTTCATTGTGTTGTAGACCCATAACTGGGGCTCCACATTTATTTTGCATATTCCCTTTTCCCAGGGAACTTTGCACTTCGGATTGCTGTGTTGAGACTCTTAAGTGAGGCTCTGCGGTGTTTTGTAGCTGGTCTCCCTGAGGAGATCAGCTATTGTTGTGTTTGGGTGGTCTCCGAGGCATTGCTCCCGGCTAGCCAGAATCCTACTCCGCACTGATGAGGGGCAACACCCCGAAACAGCTGTCTGTGGATGGATAACTGGCTTAGGTTTTCCCCGTCACATCCTTAAAGCTTGTAAAAAAGCGGGATCTTGACATAGAGGCCACTTAATATTTTGGATTTGGTGATCTTTGTAATGGAGACACCCCTTTGCTTGGTTTTCCTTCCTTTGAGGGATATCTGGCTTTCATTGTGTTGTAGACCCATAACTGGGGATCCACATTTATTTTGCATATTCCCTTTTCCCAGGGAACTTTGCACTTCGGATTGCTGTGTTGAGACTCTTAAGTGAGGCTCCGCGGTGTTTTGTAGCTGGTCTCCCTGAGGAGATCAGCTATTGTTGTGTTTGGGTGGTCTCCGAGGCATTGCTCCCGGTTAGCCAGAATCCTACTCCGCACTGATGAGGAGCAACACCTCGAAACAGCTGTCTGTGGATGGATAACTGGCTTAGGTTTTCCCAGTCACATCCTTAAAGCTTGTAAAAAAGCGGGATCTTGACATAGGGGCCACTTAATATGGTGGATTTGGTGATCTCTGTAATGGAGACACCTCTTTGTTTGGTTTTCCTTCCTTTGAGGGATATCTGGCTTTCATTGTGTTGTAGACCCATAACTGGGGCTCCACATTTATTTTGCATATTCCCTTTTCCCAGGGAACTTTGCACTTCGGATTGCTGTGTTGAGACTCTTAAGTGAGGCTCCGCTGTGTTTTGTAGCTGGTCTCCTGAGGAGATCAGCTATTGTTGTGTTTGGGTGGTCTCCGAGGCATTGCTCCCGGTTAGCCAGAATCCTACTCCGCACTGATGAGGGCAACACCCCGAAACAGCTGTCTGTGGATGGATAACTGGCTTAGGTTTTCCCGTCACATCCTTAAAGCTTGTAAAAAAGCGGGATCTTGACATAGGGGCCACTTAATATGGTGGATTTGGTGATCTCTGTAATGGAGACACCCCTTGCTTGGTTTTCCTTCCTTTGAGGGATATCTGGCTTTCATTGTGTTGTAGACCCATAACTGGGGCTCCACATTTATTTTGCATATTCCCTTTTCCCAGGGAACTTTGCACTTCGGATTGCTGTGTTGAGACTCTTAAGTGAGGCTCTGCGGTGTTTTTGTAGCTGGTCTCCCTGAGGAGATCAGCTATTGTTGTGTTTGGGTGGTCTCCGAGGCATTGCTCCCGGTTAGCCAGAATCCTACTCCGCATTGATGAGGGGCAACACCCCGAAACAGCTGTCTGTGGATGGATAACTGGCTTAGGTTTTCCCCGTCACATCCTTAAAGCTTGTAAAAAAAGCGGGATCTTGACATAAGGGCCAATTAATATGGTGGATTTTGTGATCTCTGTAATGGAGACACCCCTTTGCTTGGTTTTCCTTCCTTTGAGGGATATCTGGCTTTCATTGTGTTGTAGACCCATAACTGGGGCTCCACATTTATTTTGCACTTCGGATTGCAGTGTTGAGACTCTTAAATGAGGCTCCGCGATGTTTTTTGTAGCTGGTCTACCTGAGGAGATCAGCTATTGTTGTGTTTGGGTGGTCTCCGAGGCATTGCTCCCGGTTAGCGAGAATCCTACTCCGCACTGATGAGGGGCAACACCCCGAAACAGCTATCTTTGGATGGATAACTGGGTTAGGTTTTCCCCGTCACATGCTTAAAGCTTGTAAAAAAAAGCGGGATCTTGACATAGTGGCCACTTAATATGGTGGATTTGGTGATCTCTGTAATGGAGACACCTCTTTTCTTGGTTTTCCTTCCTTTGAGGGATATCTGGCTTTCATTGTGTTGTAGACCCATAACTTGGGCTCCACATTTATTTTGCATATTCCCTGTTCCCAGGGAACTTTGCACTTCGGATTGCTGTGTTGAGAGTCTTAAGTGAGGCTCCGCTGTGTTTTTTGTAGCTGGTCTCTCTGAGGAGATCATCTATTGTTGTGTTTGGGTGGTCTCCGAGGCATTGCTCCCGGTTAGCCAGAATCCTACTCCACACTGATGAGGGGCAACACCCCGAAACAGCTGTCTGTGGATGGATATCTGGCTTAGGTTTTCCCCGTCACATCCTTAAAGCTTGGAAAAAAAGCGGGATCTTGACATAGAGGCCACTTAATATTTTGGATTTGGTGATCTTTGTAATGGAGACACCCCTTTGCTTGGTTTTCCTTCCTTTGAGGGATATCTGGATTTCATTGTGTTGTAGACCCATAACTGGGGCTCCAAATTTATTTTGCATATTCCCTTTTCCCAGGGAACTTTGCACTTCGGATTGCTGTGTTGAGACTCTTAAGTGAGGCTAAGCTGTATTTTTTGTAGCTGGTCTCCCTGAGGAGATCAGCTATTGTTGTGTTTGGGTGGTCTCCGAGGCATTGCTCCCGCTTAGCCAGAATCCTACTCTGCACTGATGAGGGGCAACACCCCGAAACAGCTGTCTGTGGATGGATAACTGGCTTAGATTTTCCCACTCACATCCTTAAAGCTTGTAAAAAAAAGCGGGATCTTGAAATAGGGGCCACTTAATATGGTGGATTTGGTGATCTCTGTAATGGAGACACCTCTTTGTTTGGTTTTCCTTCCTTTGAGGGATATCTGGCTTTCATTGTGTTGTAGACCCATAACTGGGGATCCACATTTATTTTGCATATTCCCTTTTCCCAGGGAACTTTGCACTTCGGATTGCTGTGTTGAGACTCTTAAGTGAGGCTCCGCTGTGTTTTTTGTAGCTGGTCTCCCTGAGGAGATCAGCTATTGTTGTGTTTGGGTGGTCTCCGAGGCATTGCTCCCGGTTAGCCAGAATCCTACTCCGCACTGATGAGGAGCAACACCCCGAAACAGCTGTCTGTGGATGGATAACTGGCTTAGATTTTCCCAGTCACATCCTTAAAGCTTGTAAAAAAAAAGCGGGATCTTGACATAGGGGCCACTTAATATGGTGGATTTGGTGATCTCTGTAATGGAGACACCTCTTTGTTTGGTTTTCCTTCCTTTGAGGGATATCTGGCTTTCATTGTGTTGTAGACCCATAACTGGGGATCCACATTTATTTTGCATATTCCCTTTTCCCAGGGAACTTTGCACTTCGGATTGCTGTGTTGAGACTCTTAAGTGAGGCTCCGCGGTGTTTTTTGTAGCTGGTCTCCCTGAGTAGATCAGCTATTGTTGTGTTTGGGTGGTCTCCGAGGCATTGCTCCAGGTTAGCCTAAATCCTACTCCGCACTGATGAGGGGCAACACCCCGAAACAGCTGTCTGTGGATGGATAAATGACTTAGGTTTTCACCGTCACATCCTTATAGCTTGTAAAAAAAGCGGGATCTTGACATAGGGGCCACTTAATATTGTGGATTTGGTGATCTCTGTAATGGAGACACCCCTTTGCTTGGTTTTCCTTCCTTTGAAGGATATCTGGCTTTCATTGTGTTGTAGACCCATAACTTGGGCTCCACATTTAATTTTGCATATTCCCTTTTCCCAGGGAACTTTGCACTTCGGATTGCTGTGTTGAGACTCTTAAGTGAGGCTCTGCGGTGTTTTTTGTAGCTGGTCTCCCTGAGGAGATCAGCTATTGTTGTGTTTGGGTGGTCTCCGAGGCATTGCTCCCGGTTAGCCAGAATTCTACTCCACACTGTTGAGGGGCAACACCCTGAAACAACTGTCTGTGGATGGATAACTGGCTTAGGTTTTCCCCGTCACATCCTTAAAGCTTGTAAAAAAAGCGGAATCTTGACATAGAGGTCACTTAATATTTTGGATTTGGTGATCTTTGTAATGGAGACACCCTTACCTTGGTTTTCCTTCCTTTGAGGGATATCTGGCTTTCATTGTGTTGTAGACACATAACTGGTGCTCCACATTTATTTTGCATATTCCCTTTTCCCAGGGAACTTTGCACTTCGGATTGCTGTGTTGAGACTCTTAAGTGAGGCTCCGCTGTGTTTTTTGTAGCTGGTCTCCCTGAGGAGATCAGCTATTGTTGTGTTTGGGTGGTCTCCGAGGCATTGCTCCAGGTTAGCCAGAATCCTACTCTGCACTGATGAGGGGCAACACCCCGAAACACCTGTCTGTGGATGGATAACTGGCTTAGGTTTTCCACGTCACATACTTAAAGCTTGTAAAAAAAGCGGGATCTTGACATAGTGGCCACTAAATGTGGTGGATTTGGTGATCTCTGTATTGGAGACACATTTTTGCTTGGTTTTCCTTCCTTTGAAGGATATCTGGCTTTCATTGTGTTGTAGACCCATAACTTGGGCTCCACATTTATTTTGCATATTCCCTTTTCCCAGGGAACTTTGCACTTCGGATTGCTGTGTTGAGACTCTTAAGTGAGGCTCTGCGGTGTTTTTGTAGCTGGTCTCCCTGAGGAGATCAGCTATTGTTGTGTGTGGGTGGTCTCCGAGGCATTGCTCCCGGTTAGCCAGAATCCTACTCCGCATTGATGAGGGGCAACACCCCGAAACAGCTGTCTGTGGATGGATAACTGGCTTAGGTTTTCCCCGTCACATCCTTAAAGCTTGTAAAAAAGCGGGATCTTGACAAAGTGGCCACTTAATATGGTGGATTTGGTGATCTCTGTAATGGAGACACCATTTTGCTTGGTTTTCCTTCCTTTGAGGGATATCTGGCTTTCATTGTGTTGTAGACCCATAACTGGGGATCCACATTTATTTTGCATATTCCCTTTTCCCAGGGAACTTTGCACTTCGGATTGCTGTGTTGAGACTCTTAAGTGAGGCTCTGCGGTGTTTTGTAGCTGGTCTCCCTGAGGAGATCAGCTATTGTTATGTTTGGGTGGTCTCCGAGGCATTGCTCCCGCTTAGCCAGAATCCTACTCTGCATTGATGAGGGCAACACCCCGAAACAGCTGTCTGTGGATGGATAACTGGCTTAGGTTTTCCCGTCACATCCTTAAAGCTTGTAAAAAAGCGGGATCTTGACATAGGGGCCAATTAATATGGTGGATTTTGTGATCTCTGTAATGGAGACACCCCTTTGCTTGGTTTTCCTTCCTTTGAAGGATATCTGGCTTTCATTGTGTTGTAGACCCATAACTGGGGCTCCACATTTATTTTGCATATTCCCTTTTCCCAGGGAATTTTGCACTTCGGATTGCTGTGTTGAGACTCTTAAGTGAGGCTCCGCGGTGGTTTTTGTAGCTGGTCTCCCTGAGGAGATCAGCTATTGTTGTGTTTGGGTGGTCTCCGAGGCATTGCTCCCGGTTAGCCAGAATCCTACTCCGCACTGATGAGGGCAACACCCCGAAACAGCTGTCTGTGGATGGATAACTGGCTTATGTTTTCCCAGTCACATCCTTAAAGCTTGTAAAAAAGCGGGATCTTGACATAGGGGCCACTTAATATGGTGGATTTGGTGATCTCTGTAATGGAGACACCTCTTTGCTTGGTTTTCCTTCCTTTGAGGGATATCTGGCTTTCATTGTGTTGTAGAACCATAACTGGGGATCCACATTTATTTTGCATATTCCCTTTTCCCAGGGAACTTTGCGCTTCGGATTGCTGTGTTGAGACTCTTAAGTGAGGCTCCGCGGTGGTTTTTGTAGCTGGTCTCCCTGAGGAGATCAGCTATTGTTGTGTTTGGGTGGTCTCCGAGGCATTGCTCCCGGTTAGCCAGAATCCTACTCCGCAATGATGAGGGGCAACACCCTGAAACAGCTGTCTGTGGATGGATAACTGGCTTAGATTTTCTCTGTCACATCTTTAAAGCTTGTAAAAAAAGCGAGATCTTGACATAGTGGCCACTAAATATGGTGGATTTGGTGATCTCTGTATTGGAGACACATTTTTGCTAGGTTTTCCTTCCTTTGAAGGATATCTGGCTTTCATTGTGTTGTAGACCCATAACTTGGGCTCCACATTTATTTTGCATATTCCATTTTCCCTGGGAACTTTGCACTTCGGATTGCTGTGTTGAGACTCTTAAGTGAGGCTCTGCGGTGTTTTTGTGGCTGGTCTCCTGAGGAGATCAGCTATTGTTGTGTTTGGGTGGTCTCCGAGGCATTGCTCCCGGTTAGCCAGAATCCTACTCCGCATTGATGAGGGGCAACACCCCGAAACAGCTGTCTGTGGATGGATAACTGGCTTAGGTTTTCCCCGTCACATCCTTAAAGCTTGTAAAAAAAGCGGGATCTTGACAAAGTGGCCACTTAATATGGTGGATTTGGTGATCTCTGTAATGGAGACACCATTTTGCTTGGTTTTCCTTCCTTTGAGGGATATCTGGCTTTCATTGTGTTGTAGACCCATAACTGGGGATCCACATTTATTTTGCATATTCCCTTTTCCCAGGGATCTTTGCACTTCGGATTGCTGTGTTGAGACTCTTAAGTGAGGCTCTGCGGTGTTTTTTGTAGCTGGTCTCCCTGAGGAGATCAGCTATTGTTGTGTTTGGGTGGTCTCCGAGGCATTGCTCCCGGTTAGCCAGAATCCTACTCCGCACTGATGAGGGGCAACACCCCGAAACAGCTGTCTGTGGATGGATAACTGGCTTAGGTTTTCCCCGTCACATCCTTAAAGCTTGTAAAAAAAGCGGGATCTTGACATAGAGGCCACTTAATATTTTGGATTTGGTGATCTTTGTAATGGAGACACCTCTTTGCTTGGTTTTCCTTCCTTTGAGGGATATCTGGCTTTCATTGTGTTGTAGACCCATAACTGGTGCTCCACATTTATTTTGCATATTCCCTTTTCCCAGGGAACTTTGCACTTCGGATTGCTGTGTTGAGACTCTTAAGTGAGGCTCCGCGGTGTTTTTGTAGCTGGTCTCCCTGAGGAGATCAGCTATTGTTGTGTTTGGGTGGTCTCCGAGGCATTGCTCCCGGTTAGCCAGAATCCTACTCCGCACTGATGAGGGGCAACACCCTGAAACAGCTGTCTGTGGATGGATAACTGGCTTAGATTTTCCGCGTCACATCTTTAAAGCTTGTAAAAAAAGTGAGATCTTGACATAGTGGCCACTAAATATGGTGGATTTGGTGATCTCTGTATTGGAGACACATTTTTGCTTGGTTTTCCTTCCTTTGAAGGATATCTGGCTTTCATTGTGTTGTAGACCCATAACTTGGGCTCCACATTTATTTTGCATATTCCCTTTTCCCAGGGAACTTTGCACTTCGGATTGCTGTGTTGAGACTCTTAAGTGAGGCTCTGCAGTGTTTTTGTAGCTGGTCTCCCTGAGGAGATCAGCTATTGTTGTGTTTGGGTGGTCTCCGAGGCATTGCTCCCGGTTAGCCAGAATCCTACTCCGCAATGATGAGGGGCAACACCCTGAAACAGCTGTCTGTGGATGGATAACTGGCTTAGGTTTTCCCCGTCACATCCTTAAAGCTTGTAAAAAAGCGGGATCTTGACATAGTGGCCACTTAATATGGTGGATTTGGTGATCTCTGTAATGGAGACACCATTTTGCTTGGTTTTCCTTCCTTTGAGGGATATCTGGCTTTCATTGTGTTGTAGACCCATAACTGGGGATCCACATTTATTTTGCATATTCCCTTTTCCCAGGAAACTTTGCACTTCGGATTGCTGTGTTGAGACTCTTAAGTGAGGCTCCGCGGTGTTTTTTGTAGCTGGTCTCCCTGAGTAGATCAGCTATTGTTGTGTTTGGGTGGTCTCCGAGGCATTGCTCCAGGTTAGCCTAAATCCTACTCCGCACTGATGAGGGGCAACACCCCGAAACAGCTGTCTGTGGATGGATAACTGACTTAGGTTTTCACCGTCACATCCTTATAGCTTTTAAAAAAAGCGGGATCTTGACATAGGGGCCACTTAATATTGTGGATTTGGTGATCTCTGTAATGGAGACACCCCTTTGCTTGGTTTTCCTTCCTTTGAAGGATATCTGGCTTTCATTGTGTTGTAGACCCATAACTTGGGCTCCACATTTAATTTTGCATATTCCCTTTTCCCAGGGAACTTTGCACTTCGGATTGCTGTGTTGAGACTCTTAAGTGAGGCTCTGCGGTGTTTTTTGTAGCTGGTCTCCCTGAGGAGATCAGCTATTGTTGTGTTTGGGTGGTCTCCGAGGCATTGCTCCCGGTTAGCCAGAATTCTACTCCACACTGTTGAGGGGCAACACCCCGAAACAGCTGTCTGTGGATGGATAACTGGCTTAGGTTTTCCCCGTCACATCCTTAAAGCTTGTAAAAAAAGTGGAATCTTGACATAGAGGTCACTTAATATTTTGGATTTGGTGATCTTTGTAATGGAGACACCCTTACCTTGGTTTTCCTTCCTTTGAGGGATATCTGGCTTTCATTGTGTTGTAGACCCATAACTGGGGCTCCAAATTTATTTTGCATATTCCCTTTTCCCAGGGAATTTTGCACTTCGGATTGCTGTGTTGAGACTCTTAAGTGAGGCTCCGCAGTGTTTTTTGTAGCTGGTCTCCCTGAGGAGATCAGCTATTGTTGTGTTTGGGTGGTCTCCGAGGCATTGCTCCCGGTTAGCCAGAATCCTACTCCACACTGATGAGTGGCAACACCCCGAAACAGCTGTCTGTGGATGGATAACTGGATTAGGTTTTCCCCGTCACATCCTTAAAGCTTGTAAAAAAAAGCGGGATCTTGACATAAGGGCCAATTAATATGGTGGATTTGGTGATCTCTGTAATGGAGACACCATTTTGCTTGGTTTTCCTTCCTTTGAGGGATATCTGGCTTTCATTGTGTTGTAGACCCATAACTGGAGCTCCAAATTTATTTTGCATATTCCCTTTTCCCAGGGAATTTTGCACTTCGGATTGCTGTGTTGAGACTCTTAAGTGTGGCTCCGCGGTGTTTTTTGTAGCTGGTCTCCCTGAGGAGATCAGCTATTGTTGTGTTTGGGTGGTCTCCGAGGCATTGCTCCCGGTTAGCCAGAATCCTACTCCGCACTGATGAGGGGCAACACCCTGAAACAGCTATCTGTGGATGGATAACTGGGTTAGGTTTTCCCTGTCACATGTTTAAAGCTTGTAAAAAAAAGCGGGATCTTGACATAGTGGCCACTTAATATGGTGGATTTGGTGATCTCTGTAATGGAGACACCATTTTGCTTGGTTTTCCTTCCTTTGAGGGATATCTGGCTTTCATTGTGTTGTAGACCCATAACTGGGGCTCCACATTTATTTTGCATATTCCCTTTTCCCAGGGAACTTTGCACTTTGGATTGCTGTGTTGAGACTCTTTAGTGAGGCTCCGCGGTGTTTTTTGTAGCTGGTCTCCCTGAGGAGATCAGCTATTGTTGTGTTTGGGTGGTCTCCGAGGCATTGCTCCCGGTTAGCCATAATCCTACTCCGCAATTATGAGGGGCAACACCCTGAAACAGCTGTCTGTGGATGGATAACTGGCTTAGATTTTCTCAGTCACATCCTTAAATCTTGTAAAAAAAGCGGGATCTTGACATAGGGGCCACTTAATATGGTGGATTTGGTGATCTCTGTAATGGAGACACCTCTTTGCTTGGTTTTCCTTCCTTTGAGGATATCTTGCTTTCATTGTGTTGTAGACCCATAACTGGGGCTCTAAATTTATCTTGCATATTCCCTTTTCCCAGGGAATTTTGCACTTCGGATTGCTGTGTTGAGACTCTTAAGTGTGGCTCTGTGGTGTTTTTTGTAGCTGGTCTCCCTGGGGAGATCAGCTATTGATGTGTGTGGGTGGTCTCCGAGGCATTGCTCCCGGTTAGCCAGAATCCTACTCCGCATTGATGAGGGGGCAACACCCCGAAACAGCTGTCTGTGGATGGATAACTGGCTTAGGTTTTCCCTGTCACATCCTTAAAGCTGGTAAAAAAAAGCGGGATCTTGACATAGGGGCCACTTAATATGGTGGATTTTGTGATCTCTGTAATGGAGACACCATTTTGCTTGGTTTTCCTTCCTTTGAGGGATATCTGGTTTTCATTGTGTTGTAGACCCATAACTGGGGATCCGCATTTATTTTGCATATACCCTTTTCCCAGGGAACTTTGCACTTCGGATTGCTGTGTTGAGACTCTTAAGTGAGGCTCCGCGGTGTTTTTTGTAGCTGGTCTCCCTGGGGAGATCAGCTATTGTTGTGTTTGGGTGGTCTCCGAGGCATTGCTCCAGGTTAGCCAGAATCCTACTCCGCACTGATGAGGGGCAACACCCCGAAGCAGCTGTCTGTGGATGGATAACTGGCTTAAGTTTTCCCCATCACATAGCTTGTAAAAAAAGCAGAATCTAGACATAGGGGACACTTAATATTGTGGATTTGGTGATCTCTGTAATGGAGACACCCCTTTGCTTGGTTTTCCTTCCTTTGAGGGATATCTGGCTTTCATTGTGTTGTAGACCCATAACTGGGGCTCTAAATTTATTTTGCATATTCCCTTTTCCCAGGGAATTTTGCACTTCGGATTGCTATGTTGAGACTCTTAAGTGTGGCTCTGCGGTGTTTTTTGTAGCTGGTCTCCCTGGGGAGATCAGCTATTGTTGTGTGTGGGTGGTCTCCGAGGCATTGCTCCCGGTTAGCCAGAATCCTACTCCGCATTGATAAGGGGCAACACCCCGAAACAGCTGTCTGTGGATGGATAACTGGCTTAGGTTTTCCCTGTCACATCCTTAAAGCTTGTAAAAAAAGCGGGATCTTGACATAGGGGCCACTTAATATGGTGGATTTTGTGATCTCTGTAATGGAGACACCATTTTGCTTGGTTTTCCTTCCTTTGAGGGATATCTGGTTTTCATTGTGTTGTAGACCCATAACTGGGGATCCGCATTTATTTTGCATATACCCTTTTCCCAGGGAACTTTGCACTTCGGATTGCTGTGTTGAGACTCTTAAGTGAGGCTCCGCGGTGTTTTGTAGCTGGTCTCCCTGGGGAGATCAGCTATTGTTGTGTTTGGGTGGTCTCCGAGGCATTGCTCCAGGTTAGCCAGAATCCTACTCCGCACTGATGAGGGAAACACCCGAAGCAGCTGTCTGTGGATGGATAACTGGCTTAGGTTTTCCCCATCACATAGCTTGTAAAAAAGCAGAATCTAGACATAGGGGACACTTAATATTGTGGATTTGGTGATCTCTGTAATGGAGACACCCCTTTGCTTGGTTTTCCTTCCTTTGAGGGATATCTGGCTTTCATTGTGTTGTAGACCCATAACTGGGTCTCCACATTTATTTTGCATATTCCCTTTTCCCAGGGAACTTTGCACTTCGGATTGCTGTGTTGAGACTCTTAAGTGAGGCTCCGCGGTGTTTTTTGTAGCTGGTCTCCCTGAGGAGATCAGCTATTGTTGTGTTTGGGTGGTCTACGATGCATTGCTCCACGTTAGCCAGAATCCTACTCTGCACTGATGAGGGGCAACACCCCGAAACAGCTGTCTGTGGATGGAAAACTGGCTTAGGTTTTCCCCGTCAAATACTTATAGCTTGTAAAAAAAGCGGGATCTTGACATAGGGGCCACTTAATATTGTGGATTTGGTGATCTCTGTAATGGAGACACCCCTTTGCTTGGTTTTCCTTCCTTTGAGGAATATCTGGCTTTCATTGTGTTGTTGACCCATAATTGGGGCTCCACATTTATTTTGAATATTCCCTTTTCCCAGGGAATTTTGCACTTCGGATTGCTGTGTTGAGACTCTTAAGTGTGGCTCCGCTGTGTTTTTGTAGCTGGTCTCCCTGAGGAGATCAGCTATTGTTGTGTTTGGGTGGTCTCCGAGGCATTTCTTCCGGTTAGCCAGAATCCTACTCCGCACTGATGAGGGGCAACACCCGGAACAGCTGTCTGTGGATGGATAACTGGCTTAGGTTTTCCCCGTCACATCCTTAAAGCTTGTAAAAAAAAAAAAGCGAGATCTTGACATAGTGGCCACTTAATATGGTGGATTTGGTGATCTCTGTAATGGAGACACCTCTTTGCTTGGTTTTCCTTCCTTTGAGGGATATCTGGCTTTCATTGGGTTGTAGACCCATAACTGGGGCTCCACATTTATTTTGCATATTCCCTTTTCCCAGGGAACTTTGCACTTCGGATTGCTGTGTTGAGACTCTTAAGTGAGGCTCCGCGGTTTTTTTTGTAGCTGGTCTCCCTGAGGTGATCAGCTATTGTTGTGTTTGGGTGGTCTCCGAGGCATTGCTCCTGTTTAGCCAGAATCCTACTCCGCACTGATGAGGGGCAACACCCCGGAACAGCTGTCTGTGGATGGATAACTGGCTTAGGTTTTCCCCGTCACATCCTTAAAGCTTGTAAAAAAAAAAGCGGGATCTTGACATAGTGGCCACTTAATATGGTGGATTTTGTGATCTCTGTAATGGAGACACCCCTTTGCTTGGTTTTCCTTCCTTTGAGGAATATCTGGCTTTCATTGTGTTGTTGACCCATAACTGGGGCTCCACATTTATTTTGCATATTCCCTTTTCCCAGGGAAATTTGCACTTCGGATTGCTGTGTTGAGACTCTTAAGTGAGGCTCCGCGGTGTTTTTTGTAGCTGGTCTCCCTGAGGAGATGAGCTATTGTTGTGTTTGGGTGGTCTCCGAGGCATTGCTCCCAGTTAGCCAGAATCCTACTCCGCACTGATGAGGGGCAACACCCCGAAACAGCTGTCTGTGGATGGATAACTGGCTTAGATTTTCCCCGTCACATCCTTAAAGCTTGTAAAAAAAGTGGGATCTTGACATAGGGGCCACTTAATATGGTGGATTTGGTGATCTCTGTAATGGAGACACCTCTTTGCTTGGTTTTCCTTCCTTTGAGGGATATCTGGCTTTCATTGTGTTGTAGACCCATAACTGGGGCTCCACATTTATTCTGCATATTCCCTTTTCCCAGGGAACTTTGCACTTCGGATTGCTGTGTTGAGACTCTTAAGTGAGGCTCCGCGGTGTTTTTTGTAGCTGGTCTCCCTGAGGAGATCAGCTATTGTTGTGTTTGGGTGGTCTCCGAGGCATTGCTCCCAGTTAGCCAGAATCCTACTCTGCACTGATGAGCTGCAACACCACGAAACAGCTGTCTGTGGATGGATAACTGGCTTAGGTTTTCCCTGTCAAATCCTTATAGCTTGTAAAAAACGCGGGATCTTGACATAGGGGCCACTTAATATTGTGGATTTGGTGATCTCTGTAATGGAGACACCCCTTTGCTTGATTTTCCTTCCTTTGAGGGATATCTGGCTTTCATTGTGTTGTAGACCCATAACTGGGGCTCCACATTTATTTTGCATATTCCCTTTTCCCAGGGAACTTTGCACTTCGTATTGCTGTGTTGAGACTCTTAAGTGAGGCTCCGCAGTGTTTTTTTGTGGCTGGTCTCCCTGAGGAGATCAGCTATTGTTGTGTTTGGGTGGTCTCCGAGGCATTGCTCCAGGTTAGCCAGAATCCTACTCCGCACTGATGAGGGGCAACACCCCAAAACAGCTGTCTGTGGATGGATAACTGACTTAGGTTTTCCCCGTCACATCTTTAAAGCTTGTAAAAAAAGCGGGATCTTGACATATGTGCCACTTAATATTGTGGATTTGGTGATCTCTGTAATGGAGACACCCCTTTGCTTGGTTTTCCTTCCTTTGAGGGATATCTGGCTTTCATTGTGTTGTAGACCCATAACTGGGGCTCCACATTTATTTTGCATATTCCCTTTTCCCAGGGAACTTTGCACTTTGGATTGCTGTGTTGAGACTCTTAAGTGAGGCTCCGCGGTGTTTTGTAGCTGGTCTCCCTGAGGAGATCAGCTATTGTTGTGTTTGGGTGGTCTCCGAGGCATTGCTCCCGATTAGCCAGAATCCTACTCCGCACTGATGAGGAGCAACACCCGAAACAGCTGTCTGTGGATGGATAACTGGCTTAGATTTTCCCGTCACATCCTTAAAGCTTGTAAAAAAGCGGGATCTTGACATAGGGGCCACTTAATATGGTGGATTTGGTGATCTCTGTAATGGAGACACCTCTTTGCTTGGTTTTCCTTCCTTTGAGGGATATCTGGCTTTCATTGTGTTGTAGACCCATAACTGGGGCTCCACATTTATTTTGCATATTCCCTTTTCCCAGGGAACTTTGCACTTTGGATTGCTGTGTTGAGACTCTTTAGTGAGGCTCCGCGGTGTTTTTGTAGCTGGTCTCCCTGAGGAGATCAGCTATTGTTGTGTTTGGGTGGTCTCCGAGGCATTGCTCCCGGTTAGCCAGAATCCTACTCCGCACTGATGAGGGGCAACACCCTGAAACAGCTGTCTGTGGATGGATAACTGGCTTAGATTTTCCCAGTCACATCCTTAAAGCTTGTAAAAAAGCGGGATCTTGACATAGGGGCCACTTAATATGGTGGATTTGGTGATCTCTGTAATGGAGACACCTCTTTGCTTGGTTTTCCTTCCTTTGAGGATATCTTGCTTTCATTGTGTTGTAGACCCATAACTGGGGCTCTAAATTTATTTTGCATATTCCCTTTTCCCAGGGAATTTTGCACTTCGGATTGCTGTGTTGAGACTCTTAAGTGTGGCTCTGCGGTGTTTTTGTAGCTGGTCTCCCTGGGGAGATCAGCTATTGTTGTGTTTGGGTGGTCTCCGAGGCATTGCTCCCGGTTAGCCAGAATCCTACTCCGCATTGATAAGGGGCAACACCCGAAACAGCTGTCTGTGGATGGATAACTGGCTTAGGTTTTCCCTGTCACATCCTTAAAGCTTGTAAAAAGCGGGATCTTGACATAGGGGCCACTTAATATGGTGGATTTTGTGATCTCTGTAATGGAGACACCATTTTGCTTAGTTTTCCTTCCTTTGAGGGATATCTGGTTTTCATTGTGTTGTAGACCCATAACTGGGGATCCGCATTTATTTTGCATATACCCTTTTCCCAGGGAACTTTGCACTTCGGATTGCTGTGTTGAGACTCTTAAGTGAGGCTCCGCGGTGTTTTGTAGCTGGTCTCCCTGGGGAGATCAGCTATTGTTGTGTTTGGGTGGTCTCCGAGGCATTGCTCCAGGTTAGCCAGAATCCTACTCCGCACTGATGAGGGGCAACACCCGAAGCAGCTGTCTGTGGATGGATAACTGGCTTAGGTTTTCCCCATCACATAGCTTGTAAAAAAGCAGAATCTAGACATAGGGGACACTTAATATTGTGGATTTGGTGATCTCTGTAATGGAGACACCCCTTTGCTTGGTTTTCCTTCCTTTGAGGGATATCTGGCTTTCATTGTGTTGTAGACCCATAACTGGGTCTCCACATTTATTTTGCATATTCCCTTTTCCCAGGGAACTTTGCACTTCGGATTGCCGTGTTGAGACTCTTAAGTGAGGCTCCGCGGTGTTTTTTGTAGCTGGTCTCCCTGAGGAGATCAGCTATTGTTGTGTTTGGGTGGTCTCCGATGCATTGCTCCACGTTAGCCAGAATCCTACTCTGCACTGATGAGGGGCAACACCCCGAAACAGCTGTCTGTGGATGGATAACTGGCTTAGGTTTTCCCCGTCAAATACTTATAGCTTGTAAAAAAAGCGGGATCTTGACATAGGGGCCACTTAATATTGTGGATTTGGTGATCTCTGTAATGGAGACACCCCTTTGCTTGGTTTTCCTTCCTTTGAGGGATATCTGGCTTTCATTGTGTTGTTGACACATAACTGGGGCTCCACATTTATTTTGAATATTCCCTTTTCCCAGGGAATTTTGCACTTCGGATTGCTGTGTTGAGACTCTTAAGTGTGGCTCCGCTGTGTATTTTGTAGCTGGTCTCCCTGAGGAGATCAGCTATTGTTGTGTTTGGGTGGTCTCCGAGGGATTTCTTCCGGTTAGCCAGAATCCTACTCCGCACTGATGAGGGGCAACACCCCGGAACAGCTGTCTGTGGATGGATAACTGGCTTAGGTTTTCCCCGTCACATCCTTAAAGCTTGTAAAAAAAAAAAAGCGAGATCTTGACATAGTGGCCACTTAATATGGTGGATTTGGTGATCTCTGTAATGGAGACACCTCTTTGCTTGGTTTTCCTTCCTTTGAGGGATATCTGGCTTTCATTGGGTTGTAGACCCATAACTGGGGCTCCACATTTATTTTGCATATTCCCTTTTCCCAGGGAACTTTGCACTTCGGATTGCTGTGTTGAGACTCTTAAGTGAGGCTCCGCGGTTTTTTTTGTAGCTGGTCTCCCTGAGGTGATCAGCTATTGTTGTGTTTTTGGTAGTCTCCGAGGCATTGCTCCTGGTTAGCCAGAATCCTACTCCGCACTGATGAGGGGCAACACCCCGGAACAGCTGTCTGTGGATGGATAACTGGCTTAGGTTTTCCCCGTCACATCCTTAAAGCTTGTAAAAAAAAAAGCGGGATCTTGACATAGTGGCCACTTAATATGGTGGATTTTGTGATCTCTGTAATGGAGACACCCCTTTGCTTGGTTTTCCTTCCTTTGAGGAATATCTGGCTTTCATTGTGTTGTTGACCCATAACTGGGGCTCCACATTTATTTTGCATATTCCCTTTTCCCAGGGAAATTTGCACTTCGGATTGCTGTGTTGAGACTCTTAAGTGAGGCTCCGCGGTGTTTTTTGTAGCTGGTCTCCCTGAGGAGATCAGCTATTGTTGTGTTTGGGTGGTCTCCGAGGCATTGCTCCCAGTTAGCCAGAATCCTACTCCGCACTGATGAGGGGCAACACCCCGAAACAGCTGTCTGTGGATGGATAACTGGCTTAGATTTTCCCCGTCACATCCTTAAAGCTTGTAAAAAAGTGGGATCTTGACATAGGGGCCACTTAATATGGTGGATTTGGTGATCTCTGTAATGGAGACACCTCTTTGCTTGGTTTTCCTTCCTTTGAGGGATATCTGGCTTTCATTGTGTTGTAGACCCATAACTGGGGCTCCACATTTATTTTGCATATTCCCTTTTCCCAGGGAACTTTGCACTTCGGATTGCTGTGTTGAGACTCTTAAGTGAGGCTCCGCAGTGTTTTTGTAGCTGGTCTCCCTGAGGAGATCAGCTATTGTTGTGTTTGGGTGGTCTCCGAGGCATTGCTCCCGCTTAGCCAGAATCCTACTCTGCACTGATGAGCTGCAACACCACGAAACAGCTGTCTGTGGATGGATAACTGGCTTAGGTTTTCCCTGTCACATCCTTATAGCTTGTAAAAAAGCGGGATCTTGACATAGGGGCCACTTAATATTGTGGATTTGGTGATCTCTGTAATGGAGACACCCCTTTGCTTAGTTTTCCTTCCTTTGAGGGATATCTGGCTTTCATTGTGTTGTAGACCCATAACTGGGGCTCCACATTTATTTTGCATATTCCCTTTTCCCAGGGAACTTTGCACTTCGGATTGCTGTGTTGAGACTCTTAAGTGAGGCTCCGCGGTGTTTTGTAGCTGGTCTCCCTGAGGAGATCAGCTATTGTTGTGTTTGGGTGGTCTCCGAGGCATTGCTCCACGGTTAGCCAGAATCCTACTCCGCACTGATGAGGGGCAACACCCCGAAACAGCTGTCTGTGGATGGATAACTGGCTTAGGTTTTCCCGTCACATCCTTAAAGCTTGTAAAAAAGCGGGATCTTGACATAGTGGCCACTTAATATGGTGGATTTGGTGATCTCTGTAATGGAGACACCATTTTGCTTGGTTTTCCTTCCTTTGAGGGATATCTGGCTTTCATTGTGTTGTAGACCCATAACTGGGGCTCCACATTTATTTTGCATATTCCCTTTTCCCAGGGAACTTTGCACTTTGGATTGCTGTGTTGAGACTCTTTAGTGAGGCTCCGCGGTGTTTTTGTAGCTGGTCTCCTGAGGAGATCAGCTATTGTTGTGTTTGGGTGGTCTCCGAGGCATTGCTCCCGGTTAGCCAGAATCCTACTCCGCAATTATGAGGGGCAACACCCTGAAACAGCTGTCTGTGGATGGATAACTGGCTTAGATTTTCCCAGTCACATCCTTAAAGCTTGTAAAAAAAGCGGGATCTTGACATAGGGGCCACTTAATATGGTGGATTTGGTGATCTCTGTAATGGAGACACCTCTTTGCTTGGTTTTCCTTCCTTTGAGGATATCTTGCTTTCATTGTGTTGTAGACCCATAACTGGGGCTCTAAATTTATTTTGCATATTCCCTTTTCCCAGGGAATTTTGCACTTCGGATTGCTGTGTTGAGACTCTTAAGTGTGGCTCTGCGGTGTTTTTTGTAGCTGGTCTCCTTGGGGAGATCAGCTATTGTTGTGTGTGGGTGGTCTCCGAGGCATTGCTCCCGGTTAGCCAGAATCCTACTCCGCATTGATAAGGGGCAACACCCCGAAACAGCTGTCTGTGGATGGATAACTGGCTTAGGTTTTCCCTGTCACATCCTTAAAGCTTGTAAAAAGCGGGATCTTGACATAGGGGCCACTTAATATGGTGGATTTTGTGATCTCTGTAATGGAGACACCATTTTGCTTGGTTTTCCTTCCTTTGAGGGATATCTGGTTTTCATTGTGTTGTAGACCCATAACTGGGGATCCGCATTTATTTTGCATATACCCTTTTCCCAGGGAACTTTGCACTTCGGATTGCTGTGTTGAGACTCTTAAGTGAGGCTCCGCGGTGTTTTGTAGCTGGTCTCCCTGGGGAGATCAGCTATTGTTGTGTTTGGGTGGTCTCCGAGGCATTGCTCCAGGTTAGCCAGAATCCTACTCCGCACTGATGAGGGCAACACCCGAAGCAGCTGTCTGTGGATGGATAACTGGCTTAGGTTTTCCCCATCACATAGCTTGTAAAAAAGCAGAATCTAGACATAGGGGACACTTAATATTGTGGATTTGGTGATCTCTGTAATGGAGACACCCCTTTGCTTGGTTTTCCTTCCTTTGAGGGATATCTGGCTTTCATTGTGTTGTAGACCCATAACTGGGTCTCCACATTTATTTTGCATATTCCCTTTTCCCAGGGAACTTTGCACTTCGGATTGCTGTGTTGAGACTCTTAAGTGAGGCTCCGCGGTGTTTTGTAGCTGGTCTCCCTGAGGAGATCAGCTATTGTTGTGTTTGGGTGGTCTACGATGCATTGCTCCACGTTAGCCAGAATCCTACTCTGCACTGATGAGGGGCAACACCTCGAAACAGCTGTCTGTGGATGGAAAACTGGCTTAGGTTTTCCCGTCAAATACTTATAGCTTGTAAAAAAGCGGGATCTTGACATAGGGGCCACTTAATATTGTGGATTTGGTGATCTCTGTAATGGAGACACCCCTTTGCTTGGTTTTCCTTCCTTTGAGGGATATCTGGCTTTCATTGTGTTGTAGACACATAACTGGGGCTCCACATTTATTTTGAATATTCCCTTTTCCCAGGGAATTTTGCACTTCGGATTGCTGTGTTGAGACTCTTAAGTGTGGCTCCGCTGTGTTTTTGTAGCTGGTCTCCCTGAGGAGATCAGCTATTGTTGTGTTTGGGTGGTCTCCGAGGCATTTCTTCCGGTTAGCCAGAATCCTACTCCGCACTGATGAGGGGCAACACCCGGAACAGCTGTCTGTGGATGGATAACTGGCTTAGGTTTTCCCGTCACATCCTTAAAGCTTGTAAAAAAAAAGCGAGATCTTGACATAGTGGCCACTTAATATGGTGGATTTGGTGATCTCTGTAATGGAGACACCTCTTTGCTTGGTTTTCCTTCCTTTGAGGGATATCTGGCTTTCATTGGGTTGTAGACCCATAACTGGGGCTCCACATTTATTTTGCATATTCCCTTTTCCCAGGGAACTTTGCACTTCGGATTGCTGTGTTGAGACTCTTAAGTGAGGCTCCGCGGTGTTTTGTAGCTGGTCTCCCTGAGGTGATCAGCTATTGTTGTGTTTGGGTGGTCTCCGAGGCATTGCTCCTGGTTAGCCAGAATCCTACTCTGCACTGATGAGCGGCAACACCCCGAAACAGCTGTCTGTGGATGGATAACTGGCTTAGGTTTTCCCTGTCACATCCTTAAAGCTTGTAAAAAAGCGGGATCTTGACATAGTGGCCACTTAATATGGTGGATTTGGTGATCTCTGTAATGGAGACACCCCTTTGCTTGGTTTTCCTTCCTTTGAGGAATATCTGGCTTTCATTGTGTTGTAGACCCATAACTGGGGCTCCACATTTATTTTGCATATTCCCTTTCCCAGGGAACTTTGCACTTCGGATTGCTGTGTTGAGACTCTTAAGTGAGGCTCCGCGGTGTTTTGTAGCTGGTCTCCCTGAGGAGATCAGCTATTGTTGTGTTTGGGTGGTCTCCGAGGCATTGCTCCCGGTTAGCCAGAATCCTACTCCGCACTGATGAGGGGCAACACCCCGAAACAGCTGTCTGTGGATGGATAACTGGCTTAGGTTTTCCCCGTCACATCCTTAAAGCTTGTAAAAAAAAGCGGGATCTTGACATAGTGGCCACTTAATATGGTGGATTTGGTGATCTCTGTAATGGAGACACCTCTTTGCTTGGTTTTCCTTCCTTTGAGGGATATCTGGCTTTCATTGTGTTGTAGACCCATAACTGGGGCTCCACATTTATTTTGCATATTCCCTTTTCCCAGGGAACTTTGCACTTTGGATTGCTGTGTTGAGACTCTTAAGTGAGGCTCCGCGGTGTTTTTGTAGCTGGTCTCCCTGAGGAGATCAGCTATTGTTGTGTTTGGGTGGTCTCCGAGGCATTGCTCCCGATTAGCCAGAATCCTACTCCGCACTGATGAGGAGCAACACCCGAAACAGCTGTCTGTGGATGGATAACTGGCTTAGATTTTCCCCGTCACATCCTTAAAGCTTGTAAAAAAGCGGGATCTTGACATAGGGGCCACTTAATATGGTGGATTTGGTGATCTCTGTAATGGAGACACCTCTTTGCTTGGTTTTCCTTCCTTTGAGGGATATCTGGCTTTCATTGTGTTGTAGACCCATAACTGGGGCTCCACATTTATTTTGCATATTCCCTTTTCCCAGGGAACTTTGCACTTTGGATTGCTGTGTTGAGACTCTTTAGTGAGGCTCCGCGGTGTTTTGTAGCTGGCCTCCCTGAGGAGATCAGCTATTGTTGTGTTTGGGTGGTCTCCGAGGCATTGCTCCCGGTTAGCCAGAATCCTACTCCGCACTGATGAGGGGCAACACCCTGAAACAGCTGTCTGTGGATGGATAACTGGCTTAGATTTTCCCAGTCACATCCTTAAAGCTTGTAAAAAAGCGGGATCTTGACATAGGGGCCACTTAATATGGTGGATTTGGTGATCTCTGTAATGGAGACACCTCTTTGCTTGGTTTTCCTTCCTTTGAGGATATCTTGCTTTCATTGTGTTGTAGACCCATAACTGGGGCTCTAAATTTATTTTGCATATTCCCTTTTCCCAGGGAATTTTGCACTTCGGATTGCTGTGTTGAGACTCTTAAGTGTGGCTCTGCGGTGTTTTTGTAGCTGGTCTCCTGAGGAGATCAGCTATTGTTGTGTGTGGGTGGTCTCCGAGGCATTGCTCCCGGTTAGCCAGAATCCTACTCCGCATTGATAAGGGGCAACACCCCGAAACAGCTGTCTGTGGATGGATAACTGGCTTAGGTTTTCCCGTCACATCCTTAAAGCTTGTAAAAAGCGGGATCTTGACATAGGGGCCACTTAATATGGTGGATTTTGTGATCTCTGTAATGGAGACACCATTTTGCTTGGTTTTCCTTCCTTTGAGGGATATCTGGTTTTCATTGTGTTGTAGACCCATAACTGGGGATCCGCATTTATTTTGCATATACCCTTTTCCCAGGGAACTTTGCACTTCGGATTGCTGTGTTGAGACTCTTAAGTGAGGCTCCGCGGTGTTTTGTAGCTGGTCTCCCTGGGGAGATCAGCTATTGTTGTGTTTGGGTGGTCTCCGAGGCATTGCTCCAGGTTAGCCAGAATCCTACTCCGCACTGATGAGGGGCAACACCCTGAAGCAGCTGTCTGTGGATGGATAACTGGCTTAGGTTTTCCCCATCACATAGCTTGTAAAAAAGCAGAATCTAGACATAGGGGACACTTAATATTGTGGATTTGGTGATCTCTGTAATGGAGACACCCTTTGCTTGGTTTTCCTTCCTTTGAGGGATATCTGGCTTTCATTGTGTTGTAGACCCATAACTGGGTCTCCACATTTATTTTGCATATTCCCTTTTCCCAGGGAACTTTGCACTTCGGATTGCTGTGTTGAGACTCTTAAGTGAGGCTCCGCGGTGTTTTGTAGCTGGTCTCCCTGAGGAGATCAGCTATTGTTGTGTTTGGGTGGTCTCCGATGCATTGCTCCCGGTTAGCCAGAATCCTACTCTGCACTGATGAGGGGCAACACCCCGAAACAGCTGTCTGTGGATGGATAACTGGCTTAGGTTTTCCCCGTCAAATCCTTATAGCTTGTAAAAAAAGCGGGATCTTGACATAGGGGCCACTTAATATTGTGGATTTGGTGATCTCTGTAATGGAGACACCCCTTTGCTTGGTTTTCCTTCCTTTGAGGGATATCTGGCTTTCATTGTGTTGTAGACCCATAACTGGGGCTCCACATTTATTTTGCATATTCCCTTTTCCCAGGGAACTTTGCACTTCGGATTGCTGTGTTGAGACTCTTAAGTGGGGCTCCGCGGTTTTTTGTAGCTGGTCTCCCTGAGGTGATCAGCTATTGTTGTGTTTGGGTGGTCTCCGAGGCATTGCTCCTGGTTAGCCAGAATCCTACTCCGCACTGATGAGGGCAACACCCGGAACAGCTGTCTGTGGATGGATAACTGGCTTAGGTTTTCCCCGTCACATCCTTAAAGCTTGTAAAAAAAGCGGGATCTTGACATAGTGGCCACTTAATATGGTGGATTTGGTGATCTCTGTAATGGAGACACCATTTTTGCTTGGTTTTCCTTCCTTTGAAGGATATCTGGCTTTCATTGTGTTGTAGACCCATAACTGGGGATCCACATTTATTTTGCATATTCCCTTTTCCCAGGAACTTTGCACTTCGGATTGCTGTGTTGAGACTCTTAAGTGAGGCTCCGCGGTGTTTTTGTAGCTGGTCTCCCTGAGGAGATCAGCTATTGTTGTGTTTGGGTGGTCTCCGAGGCATTGCTCCCGGTTAGCCAGAATCCTACTCCGCACTGATGAGGGGCAACACCCTGAAACAGCTGTCTGTGGATGGATAACTGGCTTAGGTTTTCCCGTCACATCCTTAAAGCTTGTAAAAAGCGGGATCTTGACATAGGGGCCACTTAATATGGTGGATTTGGTGATCTCTGTAATGGAGACACCCCTTTGCTTGGTTTTCCTTCCTTTGAGGGATATCTGGCTTTCATTGTGTTGTAGACCCATAACTGGGGATCCGCATTTATTTTGCATATACCCTTTTCCCAGGGAAATTTGCACTTCGGATTGCTGTGTTGAGACTCTTAAGTGAGGCTCCGCGGTGTTTTTTGTAGCTGGTCTCCCTGAGGAGATCAGCTATTTTTGTGTTTGGGTGGTCTCCGATGCATTGCTCCACGTTAGCCAGAATCCTACTCTGCACTGATGAGGGGCAACACCCCGAAACAGCTGTCTGTGGATGGATAACTGGCTTAGGTTTTCCCCGTCAAATCCTTATAGCTTGTAAAAAAAGCGGGATCTTGACATAGGGGCCACTTAATATTGTGGATTTGGTGATCTCTGTAATGGAGACACCCCTTTGCTTGGTTTTCCTTCCTTTGAGGGATATCTGGCTTTCATTGTGTTGTAGACCCATAACTGGGGCTCCACATTTATTTTGCATATTCCCTTTTCCCAGGGAATTTTGCACTTCGGATTGCTGTGTTGAGACTCTTAAGTGTGGCTCCGCGTGTGTTTTGTAGCTGGTCTCCTGAGGAGATCAGCTATTGTTGTGTTTGGGTGGTCTCCGAGGCATTGCTCCCGGTTAGCCAGAATCCTACTCCGCACTGATGAGGGGCAACACCCCGAAACAGCTGTCTGTGGATGGATAACTGGCTTAGGTTTTCCCCGTCACATCCTTAAAGCTTGTAAAAAAAGCGGGATCTTGACATAGTGGCCACTTAATATGGTGGATTTGGTGATCTCTGTAATGGAGACACCCTTTGCTTGGTTTTCCTTCCTTTGAGGGATATCTGGCTTTCATTGTGTTGTAGACCCATAACTGGGGCTCCACATTTATTTTGCATATTCCCTTTTCCCAGGGAATTTTGCACTTCGGATTGCTGTGTTGAGACTCTTAAGTGTGGCTCTGCGGTGTTTTTGTAGCTGGTCTCCCTGAGGAGATCAGCTATTGTTGTGTTTGGGTGGTCTCCGAGGCATTGCTCCCGGTTAGCCAGAATCCTACTCCGCACTGATGAGGGGCAACACCCCGAAACAGCTGTCTGTGGATGGATAACTGGCTTAGGTTTTCCCCGTCACATCCTTAAAGCTTGTAAAAAAGCGGGATCTTGACATAGGGGCCACTTAATATGGTGGATTTGGTGATCTCTGTAATGGAGACACCATTTTGCTTGGTTTTCCTTCCTTTGAGGGATATCTGGTTTTCATTGTGTTGTAGACCCATAACTGGGGATCCACATTTATTTTGCATATTCCCTTTTCCCAGGGAACTTTGCACTTCGGATTGCTGTGTTGAGACTCTGAAGTGAGGCTCCGCGGTGTTTTTGTAGCTGGTCTCCTGAGGAGATCAGCTATTGTTGTGTTTGGGTGGTCTCCGAGGCATTGCTCCAGGTTAGCCAGAATCCTACTCCGCACTGATGAGGGGCAACACCCCGAAGCAGCTGTCTGTGGATGGATAACTGGCTTAGGTTTTCCCATCACATCCTTAAGCTTGTAAAAAAGCAGGATCTTGACATAGGGGCCACTTAATATTGTGGATTTGGTGATCTCTGTAATGGAGACACCCTTTGCTTGGTTTTCCTTCCTTTGAGGGATATCTGGCTTTCATTGTGTTGTAGACCCATAACTGGGGCTCCACATTTATTTTGCATATTCCCTTTTCCCAGGGAACTTTGCACTTCGGATTGCTGTGTTGAGACTCTTAAGTGAGGCTCTGCGGTGTTTTGTAGCTGGTCTCCCTGAGGAGATCAGCTATTGTTGTGTTTGGGTGGTCTCCGAGGCATTGCTCCCGGTTAGCCAGAATCCTACTCTGCACTGATGAGGGGCAACACCCCGAAACAGCTGTCTGTGGATGGATAACTGGCTTAGGTTTTCCCGTCACATCCTTAAAGCTTGTAAAAAAGCGGGATCTTGACATAGGGGCCACTTAATATGGTGGATTTGGTGATCTCTGTAATGGAGACACCTCTTTGCTTGGTTTTCCTTCCTTTGAGGGATATCTGGCTTTCATTGTGTTGTAGACCCATAACTGGGGCTCCACATTTATTTTGCATATTCCGTTTTCCCAGGGAACTTTGCACTTCGGATTTCTGTGTTGAGACTCTTAAGTGAGGCTCCGCGGTGTTTTCCCCGTCACATCCTTATAGCTTGTAAAAAAAGCGGGATCTTGAAATAGGGGCCACTTAATATTGTGGATTTGGTGATCTCTGTAATGGAGACACCATTTTGCTTGGTTTTCCTTCCTTTAAGGGATATCTGGCTTTCATTGTGTTGTAGACCCATAACTGGGTCTCCACATTTATTTTGCATATTCCCATTTCCCAGGGAACTTTGGACTTCGGATTGCTGTGTTGAGACTCTTAAGTGAGGCTCTGCGGTGTTTTTTGTAGCTGGTCTCCCTGAGGAGATCAGCTATTGTAGTGTTTGGGTGGTCTCCGAGGCATTGCTCCACGTTAGCCAGAATCCTACTCTGCACTGATGAAGGGCAACACCCCGAAACAGCTGTCTGTGGATGGATAACTGGCTTAGGTTTTCCCCGTCAAATCCTTATAGCTTTTACAAAAAGTGGGATCTTGACATAGGGGACACTTAATATTGTGGATTTGGTGATCTCTGTAATGGAGACACCAGTTGGCTTGGTTTTCCTTTGTTTGAGGGATATCTGGCTTTCATTGTGTTGTAGACCCATAACTGGGGCTCCAAATTTATTTTTCATATTCCCTTTTCCCAGTGAATTTTGCACTTCGGATTGCTGTGCTGAGACTCTTAAGTCTGGCTCCTCGGTGTTTTTTGTAGCTGGTCTCCCTGAGGAGATCAGCTATTGTTGTGTTTGGGTGGTCTCCGAGGCATTGCTCCCGGTTAGCCAGAATCCTACTCCACACTGATGAGGGGCAACACCCCGAAACAGCTGTCTGTGGATGGATAACTGGCTTAGGTTTTCCCCGTCACATCCTTAAAGCTTGTAAAAAAAGCGGGATCTTGACATAGGGGCCACTTAATATGGTGGATTTGGTGATCTCTGTACTGGAGACACCCCTTTGCTTTGTTTTCCTTCCTTTGAGGGATATCTGGCTTTCATTGTGTTGTAGACCCATAACTGGGGCTCCAAATTTATTTTGCATATTCCCTTTTCCCAGGGAATTTTGCACTTCGGATTGCTGTGTTGAGACTCTTAAGTGTGGCTCTGTGGTGTTTTTTGTAGCTGGTCTCCCTGAGGAGATCAGCTATTGTTGTGTTTGGGTGGTCTCCGAGGCATTGCTCCCGGTTAGCCAGAATCCTACTCCACACTGATGAGGGGAAACACCCCGAAACAGCTATATGTGGATGGATAACTGGGTTAGGTTTTCCCCGTCACATCCTTAAAGCTTGTAAAAAAAAAAGCGGTATCTTGACATAGGGGCCACTTAATATGGTGGATTTGGTGATCTCTGTATTGGAGACACATTTTTGCTTGGTTTTCCTTCCTTTGAAGGATATCTGGCTTTCATTGTGTTGTAGACCCATAACTTGGGCTCCACATTTATTTTGCATATTCCCTTTTCCCAGGGAACTTTGCACTTCGGATTGCTGTGTTGAGACTCTTAAGTGAGGCTTCGCAGTGTTTTTTGTAGCTGGTTTCAATGAGGAGATCAGCTATTGTTGTGTTTGGGTGGTCTCCGAGGCATTGCTCCCGGTTAGCCTGAATCCTACTCCGCACTGATGAGGGGCAACACCCCGAAACAGCTGTCTGTGGATGGATAACTGGCTTAGGTTTTCCCAGTCACATCCATAAAGCTTGTAAAAAAAGCGGGATCTTGACATTGGTTCCACTTAATATGGTGGATTTTGTGATCTCTGTAATGGAGACACCCCTTTGCTTGGTTTTCCTTCCTTTGAGGGATATCTGGCTTTCATTGTGTTGTAGACCCATAACTAGGGATCCACATTTATTTTGCTTATTCCCTTTTCCCAGGGAACTTTGCACTTCGGATTGCTGTGTTGAGACTCTTAAGTGAGGCTCCGCGGTGTTTTTTGTAGCTGGTCTCCCTGAGGAGATCAGCTATTGTTGTGTTTGGGTGGTCTCCGATGCATTGCTCCCGGTTAGCCAGAATCCTACTCCGCATTGATGAGGGGGCAACACCCCGAAACAGCTGTCTGTGGATGGATAACTGGCTTAGGTTTTCCCCGTCACATCCTTAAAGCTTGTAAAAAAAAAAGCGTGATCTTGACATTGGGGCCACTTAATATTGTGGATTTGGTGATCTCTGTAATGGAGACACCCCTTTGCTTGGTTTCCCTTCCTTTGAGGGATATCTGGCTTTCATTGTGTTGTAGACCCATAACTGGGGCTCCACATTTATTTTGCATATTCCCTTTTCCCAGGGAACTTTGCACTTCGGATTGCTGTGTTGAGACTCTTAAGTGAGGCTCCGCGGTGTTTTTTGTAGCTGGTCTCCCTGAGGAGATCAGCTATTGTTGTGTTTGGGTGGTCTCCGAGGCATTGCTCCCGGTTAGCCAGAATCCTACAACCGCACTGATGAGGGGCAACACCCTGAAACAGCTGTCTGTGGATGGAAAACTGGCTTAGATTTTCCCTGTCACATCCTTAAAGCTTGTAAAAAAAAGCGGGATCTTGACATAGAAGCCACTTAATATTTTGGATTTGGTGATCTTTGTAATGGAGACACCCCTTTGCTTGGTTTTCCTTCCTTTGAGGGATATCTGGCTTTCATTGTGTTGTAGACCCATAACTGGGACTCCAAATTTATTTTGCATATTCCCTTTTCCCAGGGAATTTTGCACTTCGGATTGCTGTGTTGAGACTCTTAAGTGAGGCTCCGCTGTGTTTTTTGTAGCTGGTCTCCCTGAGGAGATTAGCTATTGTTGTGTTTGGGTGGTCTCCGATGCATTGCTCCCGGTTAGCCAGAATCCTACTCCACACTGATGAGGGGCAACACCCGAAACAGCTGTCTGTGGATGGATAACTGGCTTAGGTTTTCCCCGTCACATCCTTATAGCTTGTAAAAAGCGGGATCTTGACATAGGGGCCACTTAATATTGTGGGATTTGGTGATCTCTGTAATGGAGACACCTCTTTGCTTGGTTTTCCTTCCTTTGAGGGATATCTGGCTTTCATTGTGTTGTAGAACCATAACTGGGGCTCCAAATTTATTTTGCATATTCCCTTTTCCCAGGGAATTTTGCACTTTGGATTGCTGTGTTGAGACTCTTAAGTGTGGCTCTGCGGTGTTTTTTGTAGCTGGTCTCCCTGAGGAGATCAGCTATTGTTGTGTTTGGGTGGTCTCCGAGGCATTGCTCCCGCTTAGCCAGAATCCTACTCTGCACTGATGAGGGGCAACACCCCGAAACAGCTATCTGAGGATGGATAACTGGCTTAGGTTTTCCTCGTCACATCCTTAAAGCTTGTAAAAAAAAAGCGGGATCTTGACATAGTGGCCAATTAATATGGTGGATTTGGTGATCTCTGTATTGGAGACACATTTTTGCTTGGTTTTCCTTCCTTTAAAGGATATCTGGCTTTCATTGTGTTGTAGACCCATAACTTGGGCTCCACATTTATTTTGCATATTCCCTTTTCCCAGGGAATTTTGCACTTCGGATTGCTGTGTTGAGACTCTTAAGTGAGGCTCCGCGGTGTTTTTGTAGCTGGTCTCCCTGAGGAGATCAGCTATTGTTGTGTTTGGGTGGTCTCCGAGGCATTGCTCCCGGTTAGCCAGAATCCTACTCCGCATTGATGAGGGGCAACACCCGAAATAGCTGTCTGTGGATGGATAACTGGCTTAGGTTTTCCCGTCACATCCTTAAAGCTTGTAAAAAGCGGGATCTTGACATAGGGGCCACTTAATATGGTGGATTTGGTGATCTTTGTAATGGAGACACCCTTTGCTTGGTTTTCCTTCCTTTGAGGGATATCTGGCTTTCATTGTGTTGTAGACCCATAACTGGGGCTCCACATTTATTTTGCATATTCCCTTTTCCCAGGGAACTTTGCACTTCGGATTGCTGTGTTGAGACTCTTAAGTGAGGCTCCGCGGTGTCTTTGTAGCTGGTCTCCCTGAGGAGATCAGCTATTGTTGTGTTTGGGTGGTCTCCGAGGCATTGCTCCCGGTTAGCCAGAATCCTACTCCGCACTGATGAGGGGCAACACCCCGAAACAGCTATCTGTGGATGGATAACTGGATTAGGTTTTCCCCGTCACATGCTTAAAGCTTATAAAAAAAGCGGGATTTTGACATAGTGGCCACTTAATATGGTGGATTTGGTGATCTCTGTAATGGAGACACCATTTTGCTTGGTTTTCCTTCCTTTGAGGGATATCTGGCTTTCATTGTGTTGTAGACCCATAACTGGGGCTCCAAATTTATTTTGCATATTCCCTTTTCCCAGGGAATTTTGAACTTCGGATTGCTGTGTTGAGACTCTTAAGTGAGGCTCCGCGGTGTTTTTGTAGCTGGTATCCCTGAGGAGATCAGCTATTGTTGTGTTTGGTTGGTCTCCGAGGCATTGCTCCCGGTTAGCCAGAATCCTACTCCGCATTGATGAGGGGCAACACCCCGAAACAGCTGTCTGTGGATGGATAACTGGCTTAGGTTTTCCCCGTCACATCCTTAAAGCTTGTAAAAAAAGCGGAATCTTGACATAAGGGCCACTTAATATGGTGGATTTTGTGATCTTTGTAATGGAGACACCCCTTTGCTTGGTTTTCCTTCCTTTGAGGGATATCTGGCTTTCATTGTGTTGTAGACCCATAACTGGGGCTCCACATTTATTTTGCATATTCCCTTTTCCCAGGGAAATTTGCACTTCGGATTGCTGTGTTGAGACTCTTAAGTGAGGCTCCGCGGTGTTTTTTGTAGCTGGTCTCACTGAGGAGATCAGCTATTGTTGTGTTTGGGTGGTCTCCGAGGCATTGCTCCCGGTTAGCCAGAATCCTACTCCGCACTGATGAGGGGCAACACCCCGAAACAGCTATCTGTGGATGGATAACTGGGTTAGGTTTTCCCCGTCACATGCTTAAAGCTTGTAAAAAAAAAAGCGGGATCTTGACATAGTGGCCACTTAATATGGTGGATTTGGTGATCTCTGTAATGGAGACACCATTTTGCTTGGTTTTCCTTCCTTTGAGGGATATCTGGCTTTCATTGTGTTGTAGACCCATAACTGGGGCTCCACATTTATTTTGCATATTCCCTTTTCCCAGGGAATTTTGCACTTCGGATTGCTGTGTTGAGACTCTTAAGTGTGGCTCTGTGGTGTTTTTTGTAGCTGGTCTCCCTGAGGAGATCAGCTATTGTTGTGTTTGGGTGGTCTCCGAGGCATTGCTCCCGGTTAGCCAAAATCCTACTCCGCACTGATGAGGGGCAACACCCCGAAACAGCTGTCTGTGGATGGATAACTGGCTTAGATTTTCCCCGTCACATCCTTAAAGCTTGTAAAAAAAGCGGGATCTTGACATAGTGGCCACTTAATATGTTGGATTTGGTGATCTCTGTAATGGAGACACCTCTTTGTTTGGTTTTCCTTCCTTTGAGGGATATCTGGCTTTCATTGTGTTGTAGACCCATAACTGGGGCTCCACATTTATTTTGCATATTCCCTTTTCCCAGGGAACTTTGCACTTCGGATTGCTGTGTTAAGACTCTTAAGTGATGCTCCGCGGTGTTTTTTGTAGCTGGTCTCCCTGAGGAGATCAGCTATTGTTGTGTTTGGGTGGTCTACGAGGCATTGCTCCCGGTTAGCCAGAATCCTACTCCGCACTGATGAGGGGCAACACCCCGAAACAGCTGTCTGTGGATGGATAACTGGCTTAGGTTTTCCACGTCACATCCTTAAACTTGTAAAAAAAAAAAAAGCGGGATTTTGACATAGTGGCCACTTAATATGGTGGATTTGGTGATCTCTGTATTGGAGACACATTTTTGCTTGGTTTTCCTTCCTTTGAAGGATATCTGGCTTTCATTGTGTTGTAGACCCATAACTTGGGCTCCACATTTATTTTGCATATTCCCTTTTCCCAGGGAACTTTGCACTTCGGATTGCTGTGTTGAGACTCTTAAGTGATGCTCCGCGGTGTTTTTTGTAGCTGGTCTCCCTGAGGAGATCAGCTATTGTTGTGTTTGGGTGGTCTCCGATGCATTGCTCCCGGTTAGCCAGAATCCTACTCCACACTGATGAGGGGCAACACCCCGAAACAGCTGTCTGTGGATGGATTACTGGCTTAGGTTTTCCCCGTCACATCCTTAAAGCTTGTAAAAAAAGCGGATCTTGACATAGGGGCCACTTAATATGGTGGATTTTATGATCTCTGTAATGGAGACACCCCTTTGCTTTGTTTTCCTTCCTTTGAGGGATATCTGGCGTTCATTGAGTTGTAGACCCATAACTAGGGCTCCACATTTATTTTGCTTATTCCCTTTTCCCAGGGAACTTTGCACTTCGGATTGCTGTGTTGAGACTCTTAAGTGTGGCTCTGTGGTGTTTTTTGTAGCTGGTCTCCCTGAGGAGATCAGCTATTGTTGTTTTTGGGTGGTCTCCGAGGCATTGCACCCGATTAGCCAGAATCCTACTCAACACTGATGAGGGGAAACACCCCGAAACAGCTGTCTGTGGATGGATAACTGGCTTAGGTTTTCCCCGTCACATCCTTAAAGCTTGTAAAAAAAGCGGGATCTTGACATAAGGGCCACTTAATATGGTGGATTTTGTGATCTTTTTAATGGAGACACCCCTTTGCTTGATTTTCCTTCCTTTGAGGGATATCTGGCTTTCATTGTGTTGTAGACCCATAACTGGGGCTCCACATTTATTTTGCATATTCCCTTTTCCCAGGGAAATTTGCACTTCGGATTGCTGTGTTGAGACTCTTAAGTGAGGCTCCGCGGTGTTTTTTGTAGCTGGTCTCCCTGAGGAGATCAGCTATTGTTGTGTTTGGGTGGTCTCCGATGCATTGCTCCCGGTTAGCCAGAATCCTACTCCGCACTGATGAGGGGCAACACCCCGAAACAGCTATCTGTGGATGGATAACTGGCTTAGGTTTTCCCCGTCACATCCTTAAAGCTTGTAAAAAAAGCGGGATCTTGACATAGGGGCCACTTAATATGTTGGATTTGGTGATCTCTGTAATGGAGACACCTCTTTGATTGGTTTTCCTTCCTTTGAGGGATATCTGGCTTTCATTGTGTTGTAGACCCATAACTGGGGCTCCACATTTATTTTGCATATTCCCTTTTCCCAAGGAAATTTGCACTTCGGATTGCTGTGTTAAGACTCTTAAGTGATGCTCCGCGGTGTTTTTTGTAGCTGGTCTCCCTGAGGAGATCAGCTATTGTTGTGTTTGGGTGGTCTACGAGGCATTGCTCCCGGTTAGCCAGAATCCTACTCCGCACTGATGAGGGGCAACACCCAGAAACAGCTGTCTGTGGATGGATAACTGGCTTAGGTTTTCCACGTCACATCCTTAAAGCTTGTAAAAAAAAAAAAGCGGGATTTTGACATAGTGGCCACTTAATATGGTGGATTTGGTGATCTCTGTATTGGAGACACATTTTTGCTTGGTTTTCCTTCCTTTGAAGGATATCTGGCTTTCATTGTGTTGTAGACCCATAACTTGGGCTCCACATTTATTTTGCATATTCCCTTTTCCCAGGGAACTTTGCACTTCGGATTGCTGTGTTGAGACTCTTAAGTGATGCTCTGCGGTGTTTTTTGTAGCTGGTCTCCCTGAGGAGATCAGCTATTGTTGTGTTTGGGTGGTCTCCGATGCATTGCTCCCGGTTAGCCAGATTCCTACTCCACACTGATGAGGGGCAACACCCCGAAACAGCTGTCCGTGGATGGATAACTGGCTTAGGTTTTCCCCGTCACATCCTTAAAGCTTGTAAAAAAAGCGGGATCTTGACATAGGGGCCACTTAATATGGTGGATTTTATGATCTCTGTAATGGAGACACGCCTTTGCTTTGTTTTCCTTCCTTTGAGGGATATCTGGCTTTCATTGTGTTGTAGACCCATAACTTGGGCTCCACATTTATTTTGCATATTCCCTTTTCCCAGGGAATTTTGCACTTCGGATTGCTGTGTTGAGACTCTTAAGTGAGGCTCCGCGGTGTTTTTTGTAGCTGGTATCCCTGAGGAGATCAGCTATTGTTGTGTTTGGGTGGTCTCCGAGGCATTGCTCCCGGTTAGCCAGAATCCTACTCCGCATTGATGAGGGGCAACACCCCGAAACAGCTGTCTGTGGATGGATAACTGGCTTAGGTTTTCCCCGTCACATCCTTAAAGCTTGTAAAAAAAGCGGGATCTTGACATAAGGGCCACTTAATATGGTGGATTTTGTGATCTTTGTAATGGAGACACCCCTTTGCTTGATTTTCCTTCCTTTGAGGGATATCTGGCTTTCATTGTGTTGTAGACCCATAACTGGGGCTCCACATTTATTTTGCATATTCCCTTTTCCCAGGGAACTTTGCACTTCGGATTGCTGTGTTGAGACTCTTAAGTGAGGCTCCGCGGTGTTTTGTAGCTGGTCTCCCTGAGGAGATCAGCTATTGTTGTGTTTGGGTGGTCTCCGATGCATTGCTCCCGGTTAGCCAGAATCCTACTCCGCACTGATGAGGGGCAACACCTCGAAACAGCTATCTGTGGATGGATAACTGGCTTAGGTTTTCCCCGTCACATGCTTAAAGCTTGTAAAAAAGCGGGATCTTGACATAGTGGCCACTTAATATGGTGGATTTGGTGATCTCTGTAATGGAGACACATCTTTGCTTGGTTTTCCTTCCTTTGAAGGATATCTGGCTTTCATTGTGTTGTAGACCCATAACTGGGGCTCCACATTTATTTTGCATATTCCCTTTTCCCAGGGAACTTTGCACTTCGGATTGCTGTGTTGAGACTCTTAAGTGAGGCTCTGCGTGTGTTTTGTAGCTGGTCTCCCTGAGGAGATCAGCTATTGTTGTGTTTGGGTGGTCTCCGAGGCATTGCTGCCGGTTAGCCAGAATCCTACTCTGCACTGATGAGGGGCAACACCCCGAAACAGCTGTCTGTGGATGGATAACTGGCTTAGGTTTTCCCCGTCACATCCTTAAAGCTTGTAAAAAAGTGGGATCTTGACATAGTGGCCACTTAATATGGTGGATTTGGTGATCTCTGTATTGGAGACACCTCTTTGCTTGGTTTTCCTTCCTTTGAGGGATATCTGGCTTTCATTGTGTTGTAGACCCATAACTTGGGCTCCACATTTATTTTGCATATTCCCTTTTCCCAGGGAACTTTGCACTTGGATTGCTGTGTTGAGACTCTTAAGTGAGGCTCCGCAGTGTTTTTGTAGCTGGTCTCCCTGAGGAGATCAGCTATTGTTGTGTTTGGGTGGTCTCCGAGGCATTGCTCCCGGTTAGCCAGAATCCTACTCCGCACTGATGAGGGCAACACCCCGAAACAGCTGTCTGTGGATGGATAACTGGCTTAGGTTTTCCCCTGTCACATCCTTAAAGCTTGTAAAAGCGGGATCTTGACATAAGGGCTGCTTAATATGGTGGATTTTGTGATCTCTGTAATGGAGACACCCCTTTGCTTGAGTTTTCCTTCCTTTGAGGGATATCTGGCTTTCATTGTGTTGTAGACCCATAACTGGGGCTCCACATTTATTTTAGCATATTCCCTTTTCCCAGGAACTTTGCACTTCGGATTGCTGTGTTGAGACTCTTAAGTGAGGCTCTGCGTGTGTTTTGTAGCTGGTCTCCCTGAGGAGATCAGCTATTGTTGTGTTTGGGTGGTCTCCGAGGCATTGCTCCCGGTTAGCCAGAATCCTACTCTGCACTGATGAGGGGCAACACCCCGAAACAGCTGTCTGTGGATGGATAACTGACTTAGGTTTTCCCCGTCACATCCTTAAAGCTTGTAAAAAAAGCGGGATCTTGACATAGGGGCCACTTAATATGGTGGATTTGGTGATCTCTGTAATGGAGACACCTCTTTGCTTGGTTTTCCTTCCTTTGAGGGATATCTGGCTTTCATTGTGTTGTAGACCCATAACTGGGGCTCCACATTTATTTTGCATATTCCCTTTTCCCAGGGAACTTTGCACTTCGGATTGCTGTGTTGAGACTCTTAAGTGAGGCTCCGCTGTGTTTTGTAGCTGGTCTCCCTGAGGAGATCAGCTATTGTTGTGTTTGGGTGGTCTCCGAGGCATTGCTCCAGGTTAGCCAGAATCCTACTCCGCACTGATGAGGGCAACACCCTGAAACAGCTGTCTGTGGATGGATAACTGGCTTAGGTTTTCCCGTCACATCCTTATAGCTTGTAAAAAAGCGGGATCTTGACATAGGGGCCACTTAATATTGTGGATTTGGTGATCTCTGTAATGGAGACACCCCTTTGCTTGGTTTTCCTTCCTTTGAGGGATATCTGGCTTTCATTGTGTTGTAGACCCATAACTGGGGCTCCACATTTATTTTGCATATTCCCTTTTCCCAGGGAACTTTGCACTTCGGATTGCTGTGTTGAGACTCTTAAGTGAGGCTCTGCGGTGTTTTTGTAGCTGGTCTCCCTGAGGAGATCAGCTATTGTTGTGTTTGGGTGGTCTCCGAGGCATTGCTCCCGGTTAGCCAGAATCCTACTCCGCACTGATGAGGGCAACACCCCGAAACAGCTGTCTGTGGATGGATAACTGGCTTAGGTTTTCCCAGTCACATCCTTAAAGCTTGTAAAAAAGCGGGATCTTGACATAGGGGCCACTTAATATGGTGGATTTGGTGATCTCTGTAATGGAGACATCATTCTTTGCTTGGTTTTCCTTACTTTGAGGGATATCTGGCTTTCATTGTGTTGTAGACCCATAACTGGGGCTCCAACATTTATTTTGCATATTCCCTTTTCCCAGGGAACTTTGCACTTCGGATTGCTGTGTTGAGACTCTTAAGTGAGGCTCCGCGGTGTTTTTGTAGCTGGTCTCCCTGAGGAGATCAGCTATTGTTGTGTTTGGGTGGTCTCCGAGGCATTGCTCCCGGTTAGCCAGAATCCTACTCGCACTGATGAGGGGCAACACCCGAAACAGCTGTCTGTGGATGGATAACTGGCTTAGGTTTTCCCTGTCACATCCTTAAAGCTTGTAAAAAAGCGGGATCTTGACATAAGGGCCACTTAATATGGTGGATTTTGTGATCTCTGTAATGGAGACACCCCTTTGCTTGGTTTTCCTTCCTTTGAGGGATATCTGGCTTTCATTGTGTTGTAGACCCATAACTGGGGCTCCACATTTATTTTGCATATTCCCTTTTCCCAGGGAACTTTGCACTTCGGATTGCTGTGTTGAGACTCTTAAGTGAGGCTCTGCGGTGTTTTTGTAGCTGGTCTCCCTGAGGAGATCAGCTATTGTTGTGTTTGGGTGGTCTCCGAGGCATTGCTCCCGGTTAGCCAGAATCCTACTCTGCACTGATGAGGGGCAACACCTCGAAACAGCTGTCTGTGGATGGATAACTGGCTTAGGTTTTCCCGTCACATCCTTAAAGCTTGTAAAAAAAGCGGGATCTTGACATAAGTGGCCACTTAATATGGTGGATTTGGTGATCTCTGTAATGGAGACACCCTTTGCTTGGTTTTCCTTCCTTTGAGGGATATCTGGCTTTCATTGTGTTGTAGACCCATAACTGGGGCTCCACATTTATTTTGCATATTCCCTTTTCCCAGGAACTTTGCACTTCGGATTGCTGTGTTGAGACTCTTAAGTGAGGCTCTGCGGTGTTTTTGTAGCTGGTCTCCTGAGGAGATCAGCTATTGTTGTGTTTGGGTGGTCTCCGAGGCATTGCTCCCGGTTAGCCAGAATCCTACTCCGCACTGATGAGGGGCAACACCCGAAACAGCTGTCTGTGGATGGATAACTGGCTTAGGTTTTCCCGTCACATCCTTAAAGCTTGTAAAAAAGCGGGATCTTGACATAGGGGCCACTTAATATGGTGGATTTGGTGATCTCTGTAATGGAGACACCTCTTGCTTGGTTTTCCTTCCTTTGAGGGATATCTGGCTTTCATTGTGTTGTAGACCCATAACTGGGGCTCCACATTTATTTTGCATATTCCCTTTTCCCAGGGAACTTTGCACTTCGGATTGCTGTGTTGAGACTCTTAAGTGAGGCTCTGCGGTGTTTTTGTAGCTGGTCTCCTGAGGAGATCAGCTATTGTTGTGTTTGGGTGGTCTCCGAGGCATTGCTCCCGGTTAGCCAGAATCCTACTCTGCACTGATGAGGGGCAACACCCGAAACAGCTGTCTGTGGATGGATAACTGGCTTAGGTTTTCCCCGTCACATCCTTAAAGCTTGTAAAAAAGCGGGATCTTGACATAGTGGCCACTTAATATGGTGGATTTGGTGATCTCTGTAATGGAGACACCTCTTTGCTTGGTTTTCCTTCCTTTGAGGGATATCTGGCTTTCATTGTGTTGTAGACCCATAACTGGGGCTCCACATTTATTTTGCATATTCCCTTTTCCCAGGGAACTTTGCACTTCGGATTGCTGTGTTGAGACTCTTAAGTGAGGCTCTGCGGTGTTTTTGTAGCTGGTCTCCTGAGGAGATCAGCTATTGTTGTGTTTGGGTGGTCTCCGAGGCATTGCTCCCAGGTTAGCCAGAATCCTACTCCGCACTGATGAGGGCAACACCTCGAAACAGCTGTCTGTGGATGGATAACTGGCTTAGGTTTTCCTCGTCACATCCTTAAAGCTTGTAAAAAAAGCGGGATCTTGACATAGGGGCCACTTAATATGGTGGATTTTGTGATCTCTGTAATGGAGACACCTCTTGCTTGGTTTTCCTTCCTTTGAGGATATCTGGCTTTCATTGTGTTGTAGACCCACAACTGGGGCTCCACATTTATTTTGCATATTCCCTTTTCCCAGGGAACTTTGCACTTGGATTGCTGTGTTGAGACTCTTAAGTGAGGCTCCGCGGTAGCTTTTGTAGCTGGTCTCCCTGAGGAGATCAGCTATTGTTGTGTTTGGGTGGTCTCCGAGGCATTGCTCCCGGTTAGCCAGAATCCTACTCCGCACTGATGAGGGGCAACACCCTGAAACAGCTGTCTGTGGATGGATAACTGGCTTAGGTTTTCCCTGTCACATCCTTAAAGCTTGTAAAAAAGCGGGATCTTGACATAGTGGCCACTTAATATGTGTGGATTTGGTGATCTCTGTAATGGAGACACCCTTTTGCTTGGTTTTCCTTCCTTTGAGGGATATCTGGCTTTCATTGTGTTGTAGACCCATAACTGGGGCTCCACATTTATTTTGCATATTCCCTTTTCCCAGGGAACTTTGCACTTCGGATTGCTGTGTTGAGACTCTTAAGTGAGGCTCCGCGGTAGCTTTTTGTAGCTGGTCTCCCTGAGGAGATCAGCTATTGTTGTGTTTGGGTGGTCTCCGAGGCATTGCTCCAGGTTAGCCAGAATCCTACTCCGCACTGATGAGGGGCAACACCCCGAAACAGCTGTCTGTGGATGGATAACTGGCTTAGGTTTTCCCCGTCACATCCTTAAAGCTTGTAAAAAAGCGGATCTTGACATAGGGGCCACTTAATATGGTGGATTTGGTGATCTCTGTAATGGAGACACCCTTTGCTTGGTTTTCCTTCCTTTGAGGGATATCTGGCTTTCATTGTGTTGTAGACCCATAACTTGGGCTCCACATTCAATTTTGCATATTCCCTTTTCCCAGGGAACTTTGCACTCGGATTGCTGTGTTGAGACTCTTAAGTGAGGCTCAGCGGTGTTTTTGTAGCTGGTCTCCTGAGGAGATCAGCTATTGTTGTGTTTGGGTGGTCTCCGAGGCATTGCTCCCGGTTAGCCAGAATCCTACTCCGCACTGATGAGGGGCAACACCCGAAACAGCTGTCTGTGGATGGATAACTGGCTTAGATTTTCCTCAGTCACATCCTTAAAGCTTGTAAAAAGCGGGATCTTGACATAGGGGCCACTTAATATGGTGGATTTGGTGATCTCTGTAATGGAGACACCTCTTTGCTTGGTTTTCCTTCCTTTGAGGGATATCTGGCTTTCATTGTGTTGTAGACCCATAACTGGGGCTCCACATTTATTTTGCATATTCCCTTTTCCCAGGGAACTTTGCACTTCGGATTGCTGTGTTGAGACTCTTAAGTGAGGCTCCGCTGGTGTTTTTTGTAGCTGGTCTCCCTGAGGAGATCAGCTATTGTTGTGTTTGGGTGGTCTCCGAGGCATTGCTCCAGGTTAGCCAGAATCCTACTCCGCACTGATGAGGGGCAACACCCTGAAACAGCTGTCTGTGGATGGATAACTGGCTTAGGTTTTCCTCGTCACATCCTTAAAGCTTGTAAAAAAAGCGGGATCTTGACATAGGGGCCACTTAATATTGTGGATTTGGTGATCTCTGTAATGGAGACACCCCTTTGCTTGGTTTTCCTTCCTTTGAGGGATATCTGGCTTTCATTGTGTTGTAGACCCATAACTGGGGCTCCACATTTATTTTGCATATTCCCTTTTCCCAGGGAACTTTGCACTTCGGATTGCTGTGTTGAGACTCTTAAGTGAGGCTCCGCGGTGTTTTTTGTAGCTGGTCTCCCTGAGGAGATCAGCTATTGTTGTGTTTGGGTGGTCTCCGAGGCATTGCTCCCGGTTAGCCAGAATCCTACTCCGCACTGATGAGGGGCAACACCCGAAACAGCTGTCTGTGGATGGATAACTGGCTTAGATTTTCCCTGTCACATCCTTAAAGCTTGTAAAAAAGCGGGATCTTGACATAGGGGCCACTTAATATGGTGGATTTGGTGATCTCTGTAATGGAGACACCTCTTTGCTTGGTTTTCCTTCCTTTGAGGGATATCTGGCTTTCATTGTGTTGTAGACCCATAACTGGGGCTCCACATTTATTTTGCATATTCCCTTTTCCCAGGGAACTTTGCACTTCGGATTGCTGTGTTGAGACTCTTAAGTGAGGCTCCGCGGTAGTTTTTGTAGCTGGTCTCCCTGAGGAGATCAGCTATTGTTGTGTTTGGGTGGTCTCCGAGGCATTGCTCCCGGTTAGCCAGAATCCTACTCCGCACTGATGAGGGGCAACACCTCGAAACAGCTGTCTGTGGATGGATAACTGGCTTAGGTTTTCCCCGTCACATCCTTAAAGCTTGTAAAAAAGCGGGATCTTGACATAGGGGCCACTTAATATGGTGGATTTGGTGATCTCTGTAATGGAGACACCCCTTTGCTTGGTTTTCCTTCCTTTGAGGGATATCTGGCTTTCATTGTGTTGTAGACCCATAACTGGGGCTCCACATTTATTTTGCATATTCCCTTTTCCCAGGGAACTTTGCACTTCGGATTGCTGTGTTGAGACTCTTAAGTGAGGCTCTGCTGTGTGTTTTGTAGCTGGTCTCCTGAGGAGATCAGCTATTGTTGTGTTTGGGTGGTCTCCGAGGCATTGCTCCCGGTTAGCCAGAATCCTACTCTGCACTGATGAGGGGCAACACCCGAAACAGCTGTCTGTGGATGGATAACTGGCTTAGATTTTCCCTGTCACATCCTTAAAGCTTGTAAAAAAGCGGGATCTTGACATAAGGGCTGCTTAATATGGTGGATTTTGTGATCTCTGTAATGGAGACACCCCTTTGCTTGGTTTTCCTTCCTTTGAGGGATATCTGGCTTTCATTGTGTTGTAGACCCATAACTGGGGCTCCACATTTATTTTGCATATTCCCTTTTCCCAGGGAACTTTGCACTTCGGATTGCTGTGTTGAGACTCTTAAGTGAGGCTCTGCTGTGTTTTGTAGCTGGTCTCCTGAGGAGATCAGCTATTGTTGTGTTTGGGTGGTCTCCGAGGCATTGCTCCCGGTTAGCCAGAATCCTACTCTGCACTGATGAGGGGCAACACCCGAAACAGCTGTCTGTGGATGGATAACTGACTTAGGTTTTCCCCGTCACATCCTTATAGCTTGTAAAAAAGTGGGATCTTGACATAGGGGCCACTTAATATGGTGGATTTGGTGATCTCTGTAATGGAGACACCTCTTTGCTTGGTTTTCCTTCCTTTGAGGGATATCTGGCTTTCATTGTGTTGTAGACCCATAACTGGGGCTCCAAATTTATTTGGCATATTCCCTTTTCCCAGGGAATTTTGCACTTCGGATTGCTGTGTTGAGACTCTTAAGTGTGGCTCTGCGGTGTTTTGTAGCTGGTCTCCCTGAGGAGATCAGCTATTGTTGTGTTTGGGTGGTCTCCGAGGCATTGCTCCCGCTTAGCCAGAATCCTACTCTGCACTGATGAGGGCAACACCCCGAAACAGCTATCTGTGGATGGATAACTGGCTTAGGTTTTCCCCGTCACATCCTTAAAGCTTGTAAAAAAAAGCGGGATCTTGACATAGTGGCCACTTAATATGGTGGATTTGGTGATCTCTGTATTGGAGACACATTTTTGCTTGGTTTTCCTTCCTTTGAAGGATATCTGGCTTTCATTGTGTTGTAGACCCATAACTTGGGCTCCACATTTATTTTGCATATTCCCTTTTCCCAGGGAACTTTGCACTTCGGATTGCTGTGTTGAGACTCTTAAGTGAGGCTCTGCGGTGTTTTGTAGCTGGTCTCCTGAGGAGATCAGCTATTGTTGTGTTTGGGTGGTCTCCGAGGCATTGCTCCCGGTTAGCCAGAATCCTACTCCGCATTGATGAAGGGCAACACCCCGAAACAGCTGTCTGTGGATGGATAACTGGCTTAGGTTTTCCCTGTCACATCCTTAAAGCTTGTAAAAAAAGCGGGATCTTGACATAGGGGCCACATAATATGGTGGATTTTGTGATCTCTGTAATGGAGACACCTCTTTGCTTGGTTTTCCTTCCTTTGAGGGATATCTGGCTTTCATTGTGTTGTAGACCCATAACTGGGGCTCCACATTTATTTTGCATATTCCCTTTTCCCAGGGAACTTTGCACTTCGGATTGCTGTGTTGAGACTCTTAAGTGTGGCTCCGCGGTGTTTTTGTAGCTGGTCTCCCTGAGGAGATCAGCTATTGTTGTGTTTGGGTGGTCTCCGAGGCATTGCTCCCGGTTAGCCAGAATCCTACTCCGCACTGATGAGGGGCAACACCCTGAAACAGCTATCTGTGGATGGATAACTGGCTTAGGTTTTCCCCGTCACATGCTTAAAGCTTGTAAAAAAGCGGGATCTTGACATAGTGGCCACTAAATATGGTGGATTTGGTGATCTCTGTATTGGAGACACATTTTTGCTAGGTTTTCCTTCCTTTGAAGGATATCTGGCTTTCATTGTGTTGTAGACCCATAACTTGGGCTCCACATTTATTTTGCATATTCCCTTTTCCCAGGGAACTTTGCACTTCGGATTGCTGTGTTGAGACTCTTAAGTGAGGCTCCGCGGTGTTTTTGTAGCTGGTCTCCCTGAGGAGATCAGCTATTGTTGTGTTTGGGTGGTCTCCGAGGCATTGCTCCAGGTTAGCCAGAATCCTACTCCGCACTGATGAGGGGCAACACCCTGAAACAGCTGTCTGTGGATGGATAACTGGCTTAGGTTTTCCCCGTCACATCCTTATAGCTTGTAAAAAAGCGGTATCTTGACATAGGGGCCACTTAATATTGTGGATTTGGTGATCTCTGAAATGGAGACACCCCTTTGCTTGGTTTTCCTTCCTTTGAGGGATATCTGGCTTTCATTGTGTTGTAGACCCATAACTTGGGCTCCACATTTAATTTTGCATATTCCCTTTTCCCAGGGAACTTTGCACTTCGGATTGCTGTGTTGAGACTCTTAAGTGAGGCTCTGCGGTGTTTTTTGTAGCTGGTCTCCTGAGGAGATCAGCTATTGTTGTGTGTGGGTGGTCTCCGAGGCATTGCTCCCGGTTAGCCAGAATCCTACTCCGCATTGATGAGGGCAACACCCCGAAACAGCTGTCTGTGGATGGATAACTGGCTTAGGTTTTCCTCGTCACATCCTTAAAGCTTGTAAAAAAGCGGGATCTTGACAAAGTGGCCACTTAATATGGTGGATTTGGTGATCTCTGTAATGGAGACACCATTTTGCTTGGTTTTCCTTCCTTTGAGGGATATCTGGCTTTCATTGTGTTGTAGACCCATAACTAGGGATCCACATTTATTTTGCATATTCCCTTTTCCCAGGGAACTTTGCACTTCGGATTGCTGTGTTGAGACTCTTAAGTGAGGCTCTGTGGTGTTTTTGTAGCTGGTCTCCCTGAGGAGATCAGCTATTGTTGTGTGTGGGTGGTCTCCGAGGCATTGCTCCCGGTTAGCCAGAATCCTACTCCGCATTGATAAGGGGCAACACCCGAAACAGCTGTCTGTGGATGGATAACTGGCTTAGTTTTTCCTCGTCACATCCTTAAAGCTTGTAAAAAAAGCGGGATCTTGACAAAGTGGCCACTTAATATGGTGGATTTGGTGATCTCTGTAATGGAGACACCATTTTGCTTGGTTTTCCTTCCTTTGAGGGATATCTGGCTTTCATTGTGTTGTAGACCCATAACTAGGGATCCACATTTATTTTGCATATTCCCTTTTCCCAGGGAACTTTGCACTTCGGATTGCTGTGTTGAGACTCTTAAGTGAGGCTCTGCGGTGTTTTTGTAGCTGGTCTCCCTGAGGAGATCAGCTATTGTTGTGTTTGGGTGGTCTCCGAGGCATTGCTCCCGGTTAGCCAGAATCCTACTCCGCATTGATAAGGGGCAACACCCGAAACAGCTGTCTGTGGATGGATAACTGGCTTAGTTTTTCCTCGTCACATCCTTAAAGCTTGTAAAAAAAAGCGGGATCTTGACAAAGTGGCCACTTAATATGGTGGATTTGGTGATCTCTGTAATGGAGACACCATTTTGCTTGGTTTTCCTTCCTTTGAGGGATATCTGGCTTTCATTGTGTTGTAGACCCATAACTGGGGATCCACATTTATTTTGCATATTCCCTTTTCCCAGGGAACTTTGCACTTCGGATTGCTGTGTTGAGACTCTTAAGTGAGGCTCAGCGGTGTTTTTGTAGCTGGTCTCCCTGAGGAGATCAGCTATTGTTGTGTTTGGGTGGTCTCCGAGGCATTGCTCCCGGTTAGCCAGAATCCTACTCCGCACTGATGAGGGGCAACACCCTGAAACAGCTGTCTGTGGATGGATAACTGACTTAGGTTTTCCCCGTCACATCCTTATAGCTTGTAAAAAAGCGGGATCTTGACATAGGGGCCACTTAATATTGTGGATTTGGTGATCTCTGTAATGGAGAGACCCCTTTGCTTGGTTTTCCTTCCTTTGAAGGATATCTGGCTTTCATTGTGTTGTAGAACCATAACTTGGGCTCCACATTCAATTTTGCATATTCCCTTTTCCCAGGGAACTTTGCACTTCGGATTGCTGTGTTGAGACTCTTAAGTGAGGCTCTGCGGTGTTTTTGTAGCTGGTCTCCCTGAGGAGATCAGCTATTGTTGTGTTTGGGTGGTCTCCGAGGCATTGCTCCCGCTTAGCCAGAATCCTACTCCGCATTGATGAGGGGCAACACCCCGAAACAGCTGTCTGTGGATGGATAACTGGCTTAGGTTTTCCCTGTCACATCCTTAAAGCTTGTAAAAAAGCGGGATCTTGACATAAGGGCCAATTAATATGGTGGATTTTGTGATCTCTGTAATGGAGACACCCCTTTGCTTGGTTTTCCTTCCTTTGAGGGATATCTGGCTTTCATTGTGTTGTAGACCCATAACTGGGGCTCCACATTTATTTTGCACTTCGGATTGCTGTGTTGAGACTCTTAAGTGAGGCTCCGCGATGTTTTTGTAGCTGGTCTCCCTGAGGAGATCAGCTATTGTTGTGTGTGGGTGGTCTCCGAGGCATTGCTCCCGGTTAGCCAGAATCCTACTCCGCATTGATAAGGGGCAACACCCGAAACAGCTGTCTGTGGATGGATAACTGGCTTAGGTTTTCCTCGTCACATCCTTAAAGCTTGTAAAAAAGCGGGATCTTGACATAGAGGCCACTTAATATTTTGGATTTGGTGATCTTTGTAATGGAGACACCCCTTTGCTTGGTTTTCCTTCCTTTGAGGGATATCTGGCTTTCATTGTGTTGTAGACCCATAACTGGGGCTCCAAATTTATTTTGCATATTCCCTTTTCCCAGGGAATTTTGCACTTCGGATTGCTGTGTTGAGACTCTTAAGTGAGGCTCCGCGGTGTTTTTGTAGCTGGTCTCCCTGAGGAGATCAGCTATTGTTGTGTTTGGGTGGTCTCCGAGGCATTGCTCGCGGTTAGCCAGAATCCTACTCTGCACTGATGAGGGGCAACACCTCGAAACAGCTGTCTGTGGATGGATAACTGGCTTAGATTTTCCCAGTCACATCCTTAAAGCTTGTAAAAAAGCGGGATCTTGACATAGGGGCCACTTAATATGGTGGATTTGGTGATCTCTGTAATGGAGACACCTCTTTGCTTGGTTTTCCTTCCTTTGAGGGATATCTGGCTTTCATTGTGTTGTAGACCCATAACTGGGGCTCCACATTTATTTTGCATATTCCCTTTTCCCAGGGAACTTTGCACTTCGGATTGCTGTGTTGAGACTCTTAAGTGAGGCTCTGCGGTAGTTTTTCGTAGCTGGTCTCCCTGAGGAGATCAGCTATTGCTGTGTTTGGGTGGTCTCCGAGGCATTGCTCCCGGTTAGCCAGAATCCTACTCTGCACTGATGAGGAGCAACACCCCGAAACAGCTGTCTGTGGATGGATAACTGGCTTAGGTTTTCCCCGTCACATCCTTAAAGCTTGTAAAAAAGCGGGATCTTGACATAGGGGCCACTTAATATGGTGGATTTGGTGATCTCTGTAATGGAGACACCTCTTTGCTTGGTTTTCCTTCCTTTGAAGGATATCTGGCTTTCATTGTGTTGTAGACCCATAACTTGGGCTCCACATTTATTTTGCATATTCCCTTTTCCCAGGGAACTTTGCACTTCGGATTGCTGTGTTGAGACTCTTAAGTGAGGCTCCGCGGTGTTTTTGTAGCTGGTCTCCCTGAGGAGATCAGCTATTGTTGTGTTTGGGTGGTCTCCGAGGCATTGCTCCCGGTTAGCCAGAATCCTACTCTGCACTGATGAGCTGCAACACCACTGAAACAGCTGTCTGTGGATGGATAACTGGCTTAGGTTTTCCCTGTCAAATCCTTATAGCTTGTAAAAAGCGGGATCTTGACATAGGGGCCACTTAATATTGTTGATTTGGTGATCTCTGTAATGGGAGACACCCTTTGCTTGGTTTTCCTTCCTTTGAGGGATATCTGGCTTTCATTGTGTTGTAGACCCATAACTGGGGCTCCAAATTTATTTTGCATATTCCCTTTTCCCAGGGAATTTTGCACTTCGGATTGCTGTGTTGAGACTCTTAAGTGAGGCTCCGCGGTGTTTTTGTAGCTGGTCTCCCTGAGGAGATCAGCTATTGTTGTGTTTGGGTGGTCTCCGAGGCATTGCTCCCGCTTAGCCAGAATCCTACTCTGCACTGATGAGTGGCAACACCCCGAAACAGCTATCTGTGGATGGATAACTGGCTTAGGTTTTCCCCGTCACATCCTTAAAGCTTGTAAAAAAGCAGGATCTTGACATACGGGCCACTTAATATGGCGGATTTGGTGATCTCTGTAATGGAGACACCTCTTTGCTTGGTTTTCCTTCCTTTGAGGGATATCTGGCTTTCATTGTGTTGTAGACCCATAACTTGGGCTCCACATTTATTTTGCATATTCCCTTTTCCAAGGGAACTTTGCACTTCGGATTGCTGTGTTGAGACTCTTAAGTGAGGCTCTGCGGTGTTTTTGTAGCTGGTCTCCCTGAGGAGATCAGCTATTGTTGTGTTTGGGTGGTCTCCGAGGCATTGCTCCCGGTTAGCCAGAATCCTACTCCGCATTGATGAGGTGCAACACCCCGAAACAGCTGTCTGTAGATGGATAACTGGCTTAGGTTTTCCCCGTCACATCCTTAAAGCTTGTAAAAAAAAGCGGGATCTTGACATAAGGGCCAATTAATATGGTGGATTTTGTGATCTCTGTAATGGAGACACCCCTTTGCTTGGTTTTCCTTCCTTTGAGGGATATCTGGCTTTCATTGTGTTGTTGACCCATAACTGGGGCTCCACATTTATTTTGCATATTCCCTTTTCCCAGGGAAATTTGCACTTCGGATTGCTGTGTTGAGACTCTTAAGTGAGGCTCCGCTGTGTTTTTGTAGCTGGTCTCCTGAGGAGATCAGCTATTGTTGTGTTTGGGTGGTCTCCGAGGCATTGCTCCCAGTTTGCCAGAATTCTACTCCGCACTGATGAGGGGCAACACCTCGAAACAGCTGTCTGTGGATGGATAACTGGCTTAGATTTTCCCCGTCACATCCTTAAAGCTTGTAAAAAAGCGGGATCTTGACATAGGGGCCACTTAATATGGTGGATTTGGTGATCTCTGTAATGGAGACACCTCTTTGCTTGGTTTTCCTTCCTTTGAGGGATATCTGGCTTTCATTGTGTTGTAGACCCATAACTGGGGCTCCACATTTATTTTGCATATTCCCTTTTCCCAGGGAACTTTGCACTTCGGATTGCTGTGTTGAGACTCTTTAGTGAGGCTCTGCGGTGTTTTTGTAGCTGGTCTCCTGAGGAGATAAGCTATTGTTGTGTTTGGGTGGTCTCCGAGGCATTGCTCCCGGTTAGCCAGAATCCTACTCCGCATTGATGAGGGGCAACACCCCGAAACAGCTGTCTGTGGATGGATAACTGGCTTAGGTTTTCCCCGTCACATCCTTAAAGCTTGTAAAAAAGCGGGATCTTGACATAGTGGCCACTTAATATGGTGGATTTGGTGATCGCTGTATTGGAGACACCCTTTTGCTTGGTTTTCCTTCCTTGGAGTGATATCTGGCTTTCATTGTGTTGTAGACCCATAACTTGGGCTCCACATTTATTTTGCATATTCCCTTTTCCCAGGGAACTTTGCACTTCGGATTGCTGTGTTGAGACTCTTAAGTGAGGCTCTGCGGTGTTTTTGTAGCTGGTCTCCCTGAGGAGATCAGCTATTGTTGTGTTTGGGTGGTCTCCGAGGCATTGCTCCCGGTTAGCCAGAATCCTATTCCGCATTGATGAGGGGCAACACCCCGAAACAGCTGTCTGTGGATGGATAACTGGCTTAGGTTTTCCCCGTCACATCCTTCAAGCTTGTAAAAAAAAGCGGGATCTTGACATAGGGGCCACTTAATATGGTGGATTTGGTGATCTCTGTAATGGAGACACCTCTTTGCTTGGTTTTTTTTCCTTTGAAGGATATCTGGCTTTCATTGTGTTGTAGACCCATAACTTGGGCTCCACATTTATTTTGCATATTCCCTTTTCCCAGGGAACTTTGCACTTTGGATTGCTGTGTTGAGACTCTTAAGTGAGGTTCTGCGGTGTTCTTTGTAGCTGGTCTCCCTCAGGAGATCAGCTATTGTTGTGTTTGGGTGGTCTCCGAGGCATTGCTCCCAGTTAGCCAGAATCCTACTCCGCACTGATGAGGGGCAACACCCCGAAACAGCTAACCGTGGATGGATAACTGGCTTAGGTTTTCCCCGTCACATCCTTAAAGCTTGTAAAAAAAGCTGGATCTTGACATAGGGGCCACTTAATATTGTGGATTTGGTGATCTCTGTAAGGGAGACACCCCTTTTCTTGGTTTTCCTTCCTTTGAGGGATATCTGGCTTTCATTGGCTCCAAATTTATTTTGCATATTCCCTTTTCCCAGGGAATTTTGCACTTCGGATTGCTGTGTTGAGACTCTTAAGTGTGGCTCTGCGGTGTTTTTTGTAGCTGGTCTCCCTGAGGAGATCAGCTATTGTTGTGTTTGGGTGGTCTCCGAGGCATTGCTCCCGCTTAGCCAGAATCCTACTCTGCACTGATGAGGGGCAACACCCCGAAACAGCTATCCGTGGATGGATAACTGGCTTAGGTTTTCCCCGTCACATCCTTAAAGCTTGTAAAAAAAGCGGGATCTTGACATAGTGGCCACTTAATATGGCGGATTTGGTGATCTCTGTATTGGAGACACATTTTTGCTTGGTTTTCCTTCCTTTGAAGGATATCTGGCTTTCATTGTGTTGTAGACCCATAACTTGGGCTCCACATTTATTTTGCATATTCCCTTTTCCCAGGGAACTTTGCACTTCGGATTGCTGTGTTGAGACTCTTAAGTGAGGCTCTGCGGTGTTTTTGTAGCTGGTCTCCTGAGGAGATCAGCTATTGTTGTGTTTGGTTGGTCTCCGAGGCATTGCTCCCGGTTAGCCAGAATCCTACTCCGCACTGATGAGGGGCAACACCCCGAAACAGCTGTCTGTGGATGGATAACTGGCTTAGATTTTCCCCGTCACATCCTTAAAGCTTGTAAAAAAGCGGGATCTTGACATAGGGGCCACTTAATATGGTGGATTTGGTGATCTCTGTAATGGAGACACCACTTTGCTAGGTTTTCCTTACTTTGAGGGATATCTGGCTTTCATTGTGTTGTAGACCCATAACTGGGTCTCCACATTTATTTTGCATATTCCCTTTTCCCAGGGAACTTTGCACTTCGGATTGCTGTGTTGAGACTCTTAAGTGAGGCTCCGCTGTGTTTTTGTAGCTGGTCTCCCTGAGGAGATCAGCTATTGTTGTGTTTGGGTGGTCTCCGAGGCATTGCTCCCGTTTAGCCAGAATCCTACTCCGCACTGATGAGGGGCAACACCCTGAAACAGCTGTCTGTGGATGGATAACTGGCTTAGATTTTCCCTGTCACATCCTTAAAGCTTGTAAAAAAGCGGGATCTTGACATAGGGGCCACTATTTGATTTGGTGATCTCTGTAATGGAGACACCTCTTTGCTTGGTTTTCCTTCCTTTGAGGGATATCTGGCTTTCATTGTGTTGTAGAACCAAAACTGGGGCTCCACATTTATTTTGCATATTCCCTTTTCCCAGGGAACTTTGCACTTCGGATTGCTGTGTTGAGACTCTTAAGTGAGGCTCCGCTGTGTTTTTGTAGCTGGTCTCCCTGAGGAGATCAGCTATTGTTGTGTTTGGGTGGTCTCCGAGGCATTGCTCCCGGTTAGCCAGAATCCTACTCCACACTGATGAGGGGCAACACCCGAAGCAGCTGTCTGTGGATGGATAACTGGCTTAGGTTTTCCCCGTCACATCCTTAAAGCTTGTAAAAAGCGGGATCTTGACATAGAGGCCACTTAATATTTTGGATTTGGTGAACTTTGTAATGGAGACACCCCATTGCTTGGTTTCCCTTCCTTTGAGGGATATCTGGCTTTCATTGTGTTGTAGACCCATAACTGGGTCTCCACATTTATTTTGCATATTCCCTTTTCCCAGGGAACTTTGCACTTCGGATTGCTGTGTTGAGACTCTTAAGTGAGGCTCCGCGGTGTTTTGTAGCTGGTCTCCCTGAGGAGATCAGCTATTGTTGTGTTTGGGTGGTCTCCGAGGCATTGCTCCCGGTTAGCCAGAATCCTACTCCACACTGATGAGGGGCAACACCCCGAAGCAGCTGTCTGTGGATGGATAACTGGCTTAGGTTTTCCCCGTCACATCCTTAAAGCTTGTAAAAAGCGGGATCTTGACATAGAGGCCACTTAATATTTTGGATTTGGTGAACTTTGTAATGGAGACACCCCATTGCTTGGTTTCCCTTCCTTTGAGGGATATCTGGCTTTCATTGTGTTGTAGACCCATAACTGGGTCTCCACATTTATTTTGCATATTCCCTTTTCCCAGGGAACTTTGCACTTCGGATTGCTGTGTTGAGACTCTTAAGTGAGGCTCCGCGGTGTTTATTGTAGCTGGTCTCCCTGAGGAGATCAGCTATTGTTGTGTTTGGGTGGTCTCCGAGGCATTGCTCCCGGTTAGCCAGAATCCTACTCCACACTGATGAGGGTCAACACCCGGAAACAGCTGTCTGTGGATGGATAACTGGCTTAGGTTTTCCCCGTCACATCCTTAAAGCTTGTAAAAAAAGCGGGATCTTGACATAGAGGCCACTTAATATTTTGGATTTGGTGAACTTTGCAATGGAGACACCCCATTGCTTGGTTTTCCTTCCTTTGAGGGATATCTGGCTTTCATTGGCTCCAAATTTATTTTGCATATTCCCTTTTCGCAGGGAATTTTGCACTTCGGATTGCTGTGTTGAAACTCTTAAGTGTGGCTCTGCGGTGTTTTTTGTAGCTGGTCTCCCTGAGGAGATCAGCTATTGTTGTGTTTGGGTGGTCTCCGAGGCATTGCTCCCGCTTAGCCAGAATCCTACTCTGCACTGATGAGGGTCAACACCCCGAAACAGCTATCCGTGGATGGATAACTGGCTTAGGTTTTCCCCGTCACATCCTTAAAGCTTGTAAAAAAGTGGGATCTTGACATAGTGGCCACTTAATATGGTGGATTTGGTGATCTCTGTATTGGAGACACATTTTTGCTTGGTTTTCCTTCCTTTGAAGGATATCTGGCTTTCATTGTGTTGTAGACCCATAACTTGGGCTCCACATTTATTTTGCATATTCCCTTTTCCCAGGGAACTTTGCACTTCGGATTGCTGTGTTGAGACTCTTAAGTGAGGCTCTGCGGTGTTTTTGTAGCTGGTCTCCCTGAGGAGATCAGCTATTGTTGTGTTTGGTTGGTCTCCGAGGCATTGCTCCCGGTTAGCCAGAATCCTACTCCGCACTGATGAGGGGCAACACCCCGAAACAGCTGTCTGTGGATGGATAACTGGCTTATATTTTCCCCGTCACATCCTTAAAGCTTGTAAAAAAGCGGGATCTTGACATAGGGGCCACTTAATATGGTGGATTTGGTGATCTCTGTAATGGAGACACCACTTTGCTAGGTTTTCCTTACTTTGAGGGATATCTGGCTTTCATTGTGTTGTAGACCCATAACTGGGTCTCCACATTTATTTTGCATATTCCCTTTTCCCAGGGAACTTTGCACTTCGGATTGCTGTGTTGAGACTCTTAAGTGAGGCTCCGCTGTGTTTTTGTAGCTGGTCTCCCTGAGGAGATCAGCTATTGTTGTGTTTGGGTGGTCTCCGAGGCATTGCTCCCGGTTAGCCAGAATCCTACTCCGCACTGATGAGGGGCAACACCCTGAAACAGCTGTCTGTGGATGGATAACTGGCTTAGATTTTCCCCGTCACATCCTTAAAGCTTGTAAAAAAAGCGGGATCTTGACATAGGGGCCACTTAATATGGTGGATTTGGTGATCTCTGTAATGGAGACAACTCTTTGCTTTGTTATCCTTACTTTGAGGGATATCTGGCTTTCATTGTGTTGTAGACCCATAACTGGGTCTCCACATTTATTTTGCATATTCCCTTTTCCCAGGGAACTTTGCACTTAGGATTGCTGTGTTGAGACTCTTAAGTGAGGCTCTGCGGTGTTTTTTGTAGCTGGTCTCCCTGAGGAGATCAGCTATTGTTGTGTTTGGGTGGTCTCCGAGGCATTGCTCCAGGTTAGCCAGAATCCTACTCCGCACTGATGAGGGGCAACACCCCGAAACAGCTGTCTGTGGATGGATAACTGACTTAGGTTTTCACCGTCACATCCTTATAGCTTGTAAAAAAAAAAGCGGGATCTTGACATAGTGGCCACTTAATATGGTGGATTTGGTGATCGCTGTATTGGAGACACATTTTTGCTTGGTTTTCCTTCCTTTGAAGAATATCTGGCTTTCATTGTGTTGTAGACCCATAACTTGGGCTCCACATTTATTTTGCATATTCCCTTTCCCAGGGAACTTTGCACTTCGGATTGCTGTGTTGAGACTCTTAAGTGAGGCTCCGCGGTGTTTTTGTAGCTGGTCTCCCTGAGGAGATCAGCTATTGTTGTGTTTGGGTGGTCTCCGAGGCATTGCTCCCGGTTAGCCAGAATCCTACTCCGCACTGATGAGGGGCAACACCCTGAAACAGCTGTCTGTGGATGGATAACTGGCTTAGATTTTCCCGTCACATCCTTAAAGCTTGTAAAAAAGCGGGATCTTGACATAGGGGCCACTTAATATGGTGGATTTGGTGATCTCTGTAATGGAGACACCTCTTTGCTTGGTTTTCCTTCCTTTGAGGGATATCTGGCTTTCATTGTGTTGTAGACCCATAACTTGGGCTCCACATTTATTTTGCATATTCCCTTTTCCCAGGGAACTTTGCACTTCGGATTGCTGTGTTGAGACTCTTAAGTGAGGCTCCGCGGTGTTTTTGTAGCTGGTCTCCCTGAGGAGATCAGCTATTGTTGTGTTTGGGTGGTCTCCGAGGCATTGCTCCCGGTTAGCCAGAATCCTACTCCGCACTGATGAGGGGCAACACCCCGAAACAGCTGTCTGTGGATGGATAACTGGCTTAGGTTTTCCCGTCACATCCTTAAAGCTTGTAAAAAAGCGGGATCTTGACATAGGGGCCACTTAATATGGTGGATTTGGTGATCTCTGTAATGGAGACACCCTTTGCTTGGTTTTCCTTCCTTTGAGGGATATCTGGCTTTCATTGTGTTGTAGACCCATAACTGGGGCTCCACATTTATTTTGCATATTCCATTTTCCCAGGGAACTTTGCACTTCGGATTGCTGTGTTGAGACTCTTAAGTGAGGCTCCGCGTGTGTTTTGTAGCTGGTCTCCTGAGGAGATCAGCTATTGTTGTGTTTGGGTGGTCTCCGAGGCATTGCTCCCGGTTAGCCAGAATCCTACTCCGCACTGATGAGGGGCAACACCCTGAAACAGCTGTCTGTGGATGGATAACTGGCTTAGGTTTTCCCGTCACATCCTTAAAGCTTGTAAAAAAGCGGGATCTTGACATAGGGGCCACTTAATATGGTGGATTTGGTGATCTCTGTAATGGAGACACCTCTTTGCTTGGTTTTCCTTCCTTTGAGGGATATCTGGCTTTCATTGTGTTGTAGACCCATAACTGGGGCTCCACATTTATTTTGCATATTCCCTTTTCCCAGGGAACTTTGCACTTCGGATTGCTGTGTTGAGACTCTTAAGTGAGGCTCCGCGGTGTTTTTGTAGCTGGTCTCCTGAGGAGATCAGCTATTGTTGTGTTTGGGTGGTCTCCGAGGCATTGCTCCCGGTTAGCCAGAATCCTACTCCGCACTGATGAGGGCAACACCCCGAAACAGCTGTCTGTGGATGGATAACTGGCTTAGGTTTTCCCGTCACATCCTTAAAGCTTGTAAAAAAGCGGGATCTTGACATAGAGGCCACTTAATATTTTGGATTTGGTGATCTCTGTAATGGAGACACCCTTTGCTTGGTTTTCCTTCCTTTGAGGGATATCTGGCTTTCATTGTGTTGTAGACCCATAACTGGGGCTCCAAATTTATTTTGCATATTCCTTTTCCCAGGGAACTTTGCACTTCGGATTGCTGTGTTGAGACTCTTAAGTGAGGCTCCGCGGTGTTTTTGTAGCTGGTCTCCTGAGGAGATCAGCTATTGTTGTGTTTGGGTGGTCTCCGAGGCATTGCTCCCGGTTAGCCAGAATCCTACTCCGCACTGATGAGGGGCAACACCCGAAACAGCTGTCTGTGGATGGATAACTGGCTTAGGTTTTCCCCGTCACATCCTTAAAGCTTGTAAAAAAGCGGGATCTTGACATAGGGGCCACTTAATATGGTGGATTTGGTGATCTCTGTAATGGAGACACCTCTTTGCTTGGTTTTCCTTCCTTTGAGGGATATCTGGCTTTCATTGTGTTGTAGACCCATAACTGGGGCTCCACATTTATTTTGCATATTCCCTTTTCCCAGGGAACTTTGCACTTCGGATTGCTGTGTTGAGACTCTTAAGTGAGGCTCCGCGGTGTTTTTGTAGCTGGTCTCCCTGAGGAGATCAGCTATTGTTGTGTTTGGGTGGTCTCCGAGGCATTGCTCCCGGTTAGCCAGAATCCTACTCCGCACTGATGAGGGGCAACACCCCGAAACAGCTGTCTGTGGATGGATAACTGGCTTAGGTTTTCCCCGTCACATCCTTAAAGCTTGTAAAAAAGCGGGATCTTGACATAGAGGCCACTTAATATTGTGGATTTGGTGATCTCTGTAATGGAGACACCCCTTTGCTTGGTTTTCCTTCCTTTGAGGGATATCTGGCTTTCATTGTGTTGTAGACCCATAACTGGGGCTCCAAATTTATTTTGCATATTCCCTTTTCCCAGGGAACTTTGCACTCGGATTGCTGTGTTGAGACTCTTAAGTGAGGCTCCGCGGTGTTTTTGTAGCTGGTCTCCTGAGGAGATCAGCTATTGTTGTGTTTGGGTGGTCTCCGAGGCATTGCTCCCGGTTAGCCAGAATCCTACTCCGCACTGATGAGGGCAACACCCCGAAACAGCTGTCTGTGGATGGATAACTGGCTTAGGTTTTCCCGTCACATCCTTAAAGCTTGTAAAAAAAGCGGGATCTTGACATAGGGGCCACTTAATATGGTGGATTTGGTGATCTCTGTAATGGAGACACCTCTTTGCTTGGTTTTCCTTCCTTTGAGGGATATCTGGCTTTCATTGTGTTGTAGACCCATAACTTGGGCTCCACATTTATTTTGCATATTCCCTTTTCCCAGGGAACTTTGCACTTCGGATTGCTGTGTTGAGACTCTTAAGTGAGGCTCCGCGGTGTTTTTTGTAGCTGGTCTCCTGAGGAGATCAGCTATTGTTGTGTTTGGGTGGTCTCCGAGGCATTGCTCCCGGTTAGCCAGAATCCTACTCCGCACTGATGAGGGGCAACACCCCGAAACAGCTGTCTGTGGATGGATAACTGGCTTAGGTTTTCCCCGTCACATCCTTAAAGCTTGTAAAAAAGCGGGATCTTGACATAGAGGCCACTTAATATTTTGGATTTGGTGATCTTTGTAATGGAGACACCCCTTTGCTTGGTTTTCCTTCCTTTGAGGGATATCTGGCTTTCATTGTGTTGTAGACCCATAACTGGGGCTCCACATTTATTTTGCATATTCCCTTTTCCCAGGGAACTTTGCACTTCGGATTGCTGTGTTGAGACTCTTAAGTGAGGCTCCGCGGTGTTTTTTGTAGCTGGTCTCCCTGAGGAGATCAGCTATTGTTGTGTTTGGGTGGTCTCCGAGGCATTGCTCCCGGTTAGCCAGAATCCTACTCCGCACTGATGAGGGGCAACACCCGAAACAGCTGTCTGTGGATGGATAACTGGCTTAGGTTTTCCCGTCACATCCTTAAAGCTTGTAAAAAAGCGGGATCTTGACATAGTGGCCACTTAATATGGTGGATTTGGTGATCTCTGTAATGGAGACACCCCTTTGCTTGGTTTTCCTTCCTTTGAGGGATATCTGGCTTTCATTGTGTTGTAGACCCATAACTTGGGCTCCACATTTATTTTGCATATTCCCTTTTCCCAGGGAACTTTGCACTTCGGATTGCTGTGTTGAGACTCTTAAGTGAGGCTCTGCGGTGTTTTTGTAGCTGGTCTCCCTGAGGAGATCAGCTATTGTTGTGTTTGGGTGGTCTCCGAGGCATTGCTCCCGGTTAGCCAGAATCCTACTCCGCACTGATGAGGGGCAACACCCGAAACAGCTGTCTGTGGATGGATAACTGGCTTAGGTTTTCCCGTCACATCCTTAAAGCTTGTAAAAAAGCGGGATCTTGACATAGGGGCCACTTAATATGGTGGATTTGGTGATCTCTGTAATGGAGACACCTCTTTGCTTGGTTTTCCTTCCTTTGAGGGATATCTGGCTTTCATTGTGTTGTAGACCCATAACTTGGGCTCCACATTTATTTTGCATATTCCCTTTTCCCAGGGAACTTTGCACTTCGGATTGCTGTGTTGAGACTCTTAAGTGAGGCTCTGCGGTGTTTTTGTAGCTGGTCTCCTGAGGAGATCAGCTATTGTTGTGTTTGGGTGGTCTCCGAGGCATTGCTCCCGGTTAGCCAGAATCCTACTCCGCACTGATGAGGGGCAACACCCCGAAACAGCTGTCTGTGGATGGATAACTGGCTTAGATTTTCCCCGTCACATCCTTAAAGCTTGTAAAAAAGCGGGATCTTGACATAGGGGCCACTTAATATGGTGGATTTGGTGATCTCTGTAATGGAGACACCACTTTGCTTGGTTTTCCTTACTTTGAGGGATATCTGGCTTTCATTGTGTTGTAGACCCATAACTGGGTCTCCACATTTATTTTGCATATTCCCTTTTCCCAGGGAACTTTGCACTTCGGATTGCTGTGTTGAGACTCTTAAGTGAGGCTCCGCTGTGTTTTTGTAGCTGGTCTCCCTGAGGAGATCAGCTATTGTTGTGTTTGGGTGGTCTCCGAGGCATTGCTCCCGCTTAGCCAGAATCCTACTCCGCACTGATGAGGGGCAACACCCTGAAACAGCTGTCTGTGGATGGATAACTGGCTTAGATTTTCCCCGTCACATCCTTAAAGCTTGTAAAAAAGCGGGATCTTGACATAGGGGCCACTTAATATGGTGGATTTGGTGATCTCTGTAATGGAGACACCACTTTGCTTGGTTATCCTTCCTTTGAGGGATATCTGGCTTTCATTGTGTTGTAGACCCATAACTGGGTCTCCACATTTATTTTGCATATTCCCTTTTCCCAGGGAACTTTGCACTTCGGATTGCTGTGTTGAGACTCTTAAGTGAGGCTCCGCTGTGTTTTTGTAGCTGGTCTCCCTGAGGAGATCAGCTATTGTTGTGTTTGGGTGGTCTCCGAGGCATTGCTCCCGTTTAGCCAGAATCCTACTCCGCACTGATGAGGGGCAACACCCTGAAACAGCTGTCTGTGGATGGATAACTGGCTTAGATTTTCCCCGTCACATCCTTAAAGCTTGTAAAAAAGCGGGATCTTGACATAGGGGCCACTTAATATGGTGGATTTGGTGATCTCTGTAATGGAGACACCTCTTTGCTTAGTTTTCCTTCCTTTGAGGGATATCTGGCTTTCATTGTGTTGTAGACCCATAACTTGGGCTCCACATTTATTTTGCATATTCCCTTTTCCCAGGGAACTTTGCACTTCGGATTGCTGTGTTGAGACTCTTAAGTGAGGCTCCGCGGTGTTTTTGTAGCTGGTCTCCCTGAGGAGATCAGCTATTGTTGTGTTTGGGTGGTCTCCGAGGCATTGCTCCAGGTTAGCCAGAATCCTACTCCGCACTGATGAGGGGCAACACCCGAAACAGCTGTCTGTGGATGGATAACTGACTTAGGTTTTCCCGTCACATCCTTATAGCTTGTAAAAAAAGCGGGATCTTGACATAGTGGCCACTTAATATGGTGGATTTGGTGATCGCTGTATTGGAGACACATTTTTGCTTGGTTTTCCTTCCTTTGAAGGATATCTGGCTTTCATTGTGTTGTAGACCCATAACTTGGGCTCCACATTTATTTTGCATATTCCTTTCCAGAACTTTGCACGTTGCTGTGTTGAGACTCTTAAGTGAGGCTCTGCGATGTTTTTATCTGGTCTCCCTGAGGAGATCAGCTATTGTTGTGTTTGGGTGGTCTCCGAGGCATTGCTCCCAGTTAGCCAGAATCCTACTCCGCACTGATGAGGGGCAACACCCTGAAACAGCTGTCTGTGGATGGATAACTAGCTTAGATTTTCCCGTCACATCCTTAAAGCTTGTAAAAAAAGCGGGATCTTGACATAGGGGCCACTTAATATGGTGGATTTGGTGATCTCTGTAATGGAGACACCTCTTTGCTTGGTTTTCCTTCCTTTGAGGGATATCTGGCTTTCATTGTGTTGTAGACCCATAACTTGGGCTCCACATTTATTTTGCATATTCTCTTTTCCCAGGGAACTTTGCACTTCGGATTGCTGTGTTGAGACTCTTAAGTGAGGCTCCGCGGTGTTTTTTGTAGCTGGTCTCCCTGAGGAGATCAGCTATTGTTGTGTTTGGGTGGTCTCCGAGGCATTGCTCCCGGTTAGCCATAATCCTACTCCACACTGATGAGGGGCAACACACCGAAACAGCTGTCTGTGGCTGGATAACTGGCTTAGGTTTTCCCCGTCACATCCTTAAAGCTTGTAAAAAAAGCGGGATCTTGACATAGAGGCCACTTAATATTTTGGATTTGGTGATCTTTGTAATGGATACACCCTTAGCTTGCTTTTCCTTCCTTTGAGGGATATCTGGCTTTCATTGTGTTGTAGACCCATAACTGGGGCTCCAAATTTATTTTGCATATTCCATTTTCCCAGGGAACTTTGCACTTCGGATTGCTGTGTTGAGACTCTTAAGTGAGGCTCCGCGGTGTTTTTTGTAGTTGGTCTCCCTGAGGAGATCAGCTATTGTTGTGTTTGGGTGATCTCCGAGGCATTGCTCCCGGTTAGCCAGAATCCTACTCCGCACTGATGAGGGGCAACACCCCGAAACAGCTGTCTGTGGATGGATAACTGGCTTAGGTTTTCCCAGTCACATCCTTAAAGCTTGTAAAAAAGCGGGATCTTGACATAGGGGCCACTTAATATGGTGGATTTGGTGATCTCTGTAATGGAGACACTTCTTTGCTTGGTTTTCCTTCCTTTGAGGGATATCTGGCTTTCATTGTGTTGTAGACCCATAACTGGGGATCCACATTTTTTTTGCATATTCCCTTTTCCCAGGGAACTTTGCACTTCGGATTGCTGTGTTGAGACTCTTAAGTGAGGCTCCGCGGTGTTTTTTGTAGCTGGTCTCCCTGAGGAGATCAGCTATTGTTGTGTTTGGGTGATCTCCGAGGCATTGCTCCCGGTTAGCCAGAATCCTACTCCGCACTGATGAGGGGCAACACCCCGAAACAGCTGTCTGTGGATGGATAACTGGCTTAGATTTTCCCAGTCACATCCTTAAAGCTTGTAAAAAAAAAGCGGGATCTTGACTTAGAGGCCACTTAATATTTTGGATTTGGTGATCTTTGTAATGGAGACACCCCTTTGCTTGGTTTTCCTTCCTTTGAGGGATATCTGGCTTTCATTGTGTTGTAGACCCATAACTGGGGCTCCAAATTTATTTTGCATATTCCCTTTTCCCAGGGAATTTTGCACTTCGGATTGCTGTGTTGAGACTCTTAAGTGTGGCTCCGCGGTGTTTTTTGTAGCTGGTCTCCCTGAGGAGATCAGTTATTGTTGTGTTTGGGTGGTCTCCGAGGCATTACTCCCGCTTAGCCAGAATCCTACTCCACACTGATGAGGGGAAACACCCCGAAACAGCTATCTGTGGATGGATAACTGGCTTAGGTTTTCCCCGTAACATCCTTAAAGCTTGTAAAAAGAAAGCGGGATCTTGACATAGTGGCCACTTAATATGGTGGATTTGGTGATCTCTGTATTGGAGACACAATTTTGCTTGGTTTTCCTTCCTTTGAAGGATATCTGGCTTATATTGTGTTATAGACCCATAACTTGGGCTCCACATTTATTTTGCATATTCCCTTTTCCCCAGGAACTTTGCATTTCGGATTGCTGTGTTGAGACTCTTAATTGAGGCTCTGCGGTGTTTTTTGTAGGTGGTCTCCCTGAGGAGATCAGCTATTGTTGTGTTTGGGTGGTCTCCGAGGCATTACTCCCGCTTAGCCAGAATCCTACTCCGCATTGATAAAGGGCAACACCCCGAAACAGCTGTCTGTGGATGGATAACTGGCTTAGGTTTTCCCCGTCACATCCTTAAAGCTTGTAAAAAAAGCGGGATCTTGACATAGAGGCCACTCAATATTTTGGATTTGGTGAACTTTGCAATGGAGACACCCCATTGCTTGGTTTTCCTTCCTTTGAGGGATATCTGGCTTTCATTGTGTTGTAGACCCATAACTGGGTCTCCACATTTATTTTGCATATTCCCTTTTCCCAGGGAACTTTGCACTTCGGATTGCTGTGTTGAGACTCTTAAGTGAGGTTCTGTGGTGTTCTTTGTAGCTGGTCTCCCTCAGGAGATCAGCTATTGTTGTGTTTGGGTGGTCTCCGAGGCATTGCTCCCGGTTAGCCAGAATCCTACTCCGCACTGATGAGGGGCAACACCCCGAAACAGCTGTCTGTGGATGGATAACTGACTTAGGTTTTCCCCGTCACATCCTTATAGCTTGTAAAAAAAGCTGGATCTTGACATAGGGGCCACTTAATATTGTGGATTTGGTGACCTCTGTAATGGAGACACCCCTTTGCTTGGTTTTCCTTCCTTTGAGGGATATCTGGCTTTCATTGTGTAGACCCATCCAAATTTATTTTGCATATTCCCTTTTCCCAGGGAATTTTGCACTTCGGATTGCTGTGTTGAGACTCTTAAGTGTGGCTCTGCGGTGTTTTTTGTAGCTGGTCTCCCTGAGGAGATCAGCTATTGTTGTGTTTGGGTGGTCTCCGAGGCATTGCTCCCGCTTAGCCAGAATCCTACTCTGCACTGATGAGGGGCAACACCCCGAAACAGCTATCCGTGGATGGATAACTGGCTTAGGTTTTCCCCGTCACATCCTTAAAGCTTGTAAAAAAAAAGCGGGATCTTGACATAGTGGCCACTTAATATGGTGGATTTGGTGATCTCTGTATTGGAGACACATTTTTGCTTGGTTTTCCTTCCTTTGAAGGATATCTGGCTTTCATTGTGTTGTAGACCCATAACTTGGGCTCCACATTTATTTTGCATATTCCCTTTTCCCAGGGAACTTTGCACTTCGGATTGCTGTGTTGAGACTCTTAAGTGAGGCTCTGCGGTGTTTTTGTAGCTGGTCTCCTGAGGAGATCAGCTATTGTTGTGTTTGGGTGGTCTCCGAGGCATTGCTCCCGGTTAGCCAGAATCCTACTCCGCACTGATGAGGGCAACACCCCGAAACAGCTGTCTGTGGATGGATAACTGGCTTAGATTTTCCCGTCACATCCTTAAAGCTTGTAAAAAAGCGGGATCTTGACATAGGGGCCACTTAATATGGTGGATTTGGTGATCTCTGTAATGGAGACACCACTTTGCTAGGTTTTCCTTACTTTGAGAAATATCTGGCTTTCATTGTGTTGTAGACCCATAACTGGGTCTCCACATTTATTTTGCATATTCCCTTTTCCCAGGGAACTTTGCACTTCGGATTGCTGTGTTGAGACTCTTAAGTGAGGCTCCGCTGTGTTTTTTGTAGCTGGTCTCCCTGAGGAGATCAGCTATTGTTGTGTTTGGGTGGTCTCCGAGGCATTGCTCCCGTTTAGCCAGAATCCTACTCCGCACCGATGAGGGGCAACACCCTGAAACAGCTGTCTGTGGATGGATAACTGGCTTAGATTTTCCCCGTCACATCCTTAAAGCTTGTAAAAAAAGTGGGATCTTGACATAGGGGCCACTTAATATGGTGGATTTGGTGATCTCTGTAATGGAGACACCACTTTGCTTTGTTATCCTTCATTTGAGGGATATCTGGCTTTCATTGTGTTGTAGACCCATAACTGGGTCTCCACATTTATTTTGCATATTCCCTTTTCCCAGGGAACTTTGCACTTCGGATTGCTGTGTTGAGACTCTTAAGTGAGGCTCCGCTGTGTTTTTTGTAGCTGGTCTCCCTGAGGAGATCAGCTATTGTTGTGTTTGGGTGGTCTCCGAGGCATTGCTCCCGTTTAGCCAGAATCCTACTCCGCACTGATGAGGGGCAACACCCTGAAACAGCTGTCTGTGGATGGATAACTGGCTTAGATTTTCCCCGTCACATCCTTAAAGCTTGTAAAAAGCGGGATCTTGACATAGGGGCCACTTAATATGGTGGATTTGGTGATCTCTGTAATGGAGACACCTCTTTGCTTGGTTTTCCTTCCTTTGAGGGATATCTGGCTTTCATTGTGTTGTAGACCCATAACTTGGGCTCCACATTTATTTTGCATATTCCCTTTTCCCAGGGAACTTTGCACTTCGGATTGCTGTGTTGAGACTCTTAAGTGAGGCTCCGCGTTGTTTTTTGTAGCTGGTCTCCCTGAGGAGATCAGCTATTGTTGTGTTTGGGTGGTCTCCGAGGCATTGCTCCAGGTTAGCCAGAATCCTACTCCGCACTGATGAGGGGCAACACCCCGAAACAGCTGTCTGTGGATGGATAACTGACTTAGGTTTTCCCCGTCACATCCTTATAGCTTGTAAAAAAAAAAGCGGGATCTTGACATAGTGGCCACTTAATATGGTGGATTTGGTGATCGCTGTATTGGAGACACATTTTTGCTTGGTTTTCCTTCCTTTGAAGGATATCTGGCTTTCATTGTGTTGTAGACCCATAACTTGGGCTCCACATTTATTTTGCACTTCAGATTGCTGTGTTGAGACTCTTAAGTGAGGCTCCGCGATGTTTTTTTATCTGGTCTCCCTGAGGAGATCAGCTATTGTTGTGTTTGGGTGGTCTCCGAGGCATTGCTCCCAGTTAGCCAGAATCCTACTCCGCACTGATGAGGGGCAACACCCTGAAACAGCTGTCTGTGGATGGATAACTAGCTTAGATTTTCCCCGTCACATCCTTAAAGCTTGTAAAAAAAGCGGGATCTTGACATAGGGGCCACTTAATATGGTGGATTTGGTGATCTCTGTAATGGAGACACCTCTTTGCTTGGTTTTCCTTCCTTTGAAGGATATCTGGCTTTCATTGTGTTGTAGACCCATAACTTGGGCTCCACATTTATTTTGCATATTCTCTTTTCCCAGGGAACTTTGCACTTCGGATTGCTGTGTTGAGACTCTTAAGTGAGGCTCCGCGGTGTTTTTGTAGCTGGTCTCCCTGAGGAGATCAGCTATTGTTGTGTTTGGGTGGTCTCTGAGGCATTGCTCCCGGTTAGCCAGAATCCTACTCCACACTGATGAGGGGCAACACCCGAAACAGCTGTCTGTGGATGGATAACTGGCTTAGGTTTTCCCCGTCACATCCTTAAAGCTTGTAAAAATAGCGGGATCTTGACATAGAGGCCACTTAATATGGTGGATTTGGTGATCTCTGTAATGGAGACACCCCTTTGCTTGGTTTTCCTTCCTTTGAGGGATATCTGGCTTTCATTGTGTTGTAGACCCATAACTGGGGCTCCACATTTATTTTGCATATTCCCTTTTCCCAGGGAACTTTGCACTTCGGATTGCTGTGTTGAGACTCTTAAGTGAGGCTCGGCGGTGTTTTTGTAGCTGGTCTCCCTGAGGAGATCAGCTATTGTTGTGTTTGGGTGGTCTCTGAGGCATTGCTCCCGGTTAGCCAGAATCCTACTCCGCACTGATGAGGGCAACACCCCGAAACAGCTATCTGTGGATGGATAACTGGCTTAGGTTTTCCCCGTCACATGCTTAAAGCTTGTAAAAAAAGCGGGATCTTGACATAGGGGCCACTTAATATTGTGGATTTGGTGATCTCTGTAATGGGAGACACCTCTTTGCTTGGTTTTCCTTCCTTTGAGGGATATCTGGCTTTCATTGTGTTGTAGACCCATAACTGGGGCTCCACATTTATTTTGCATATTCCCTTTTCCCAGGGAACTTTGCACTTCGGATTGCTGTGTTGAGACTCTTAAGTGAGGCTCCGCGGTGTTTTTGTAGCTGGTCTCCCTGAGGAGATCAGCTATTGTTGTGTTTGGGTGGTCTCCGAGGCATTGCTCCCGCTTAGCCAGAATCCTACTCTGCACTGATGAGTGGCAACACCCCGAAACAGCTATCTGTGGATGGATAACTGGCTTAGGTTTTCCCCGTCACATCCTTAAAGCTTGTAAAAAAAGCAGGATCTTGACATACGGGCCACTTAATATGGTGGATTTGGTGATCTCTGTAATGGAGACACCTCTTTGCTTGGTTTTCCTTCCTTTGAGGGATATCTGGCTTTCATTGTGTTGTAGACCCATAACTGGGGCTCCACATTTATTTTGCATATTCCCTTTTCCCAGGGAACTTTGCACTTCGGATTGCTGTGTTGAGACTCTTAAGTGAGGCTCCGTGGTGTTTTTTGTAGCTGGTCTCCCTGAGGAGATCAGCTATTGTTGTGTTTGGGTGGTCTCCGAGGCATTGCTCCCGCTTAGCCAGAATCCTACTCTGCACTGATGAGCTGCAACACCACGAAACAGCTGTCTGTGGATGGATAACTGGCTTAGGTTTTCCCTGTCAAATCCTTATAGCTTGTAAAAAAAGCAGGATCTTGACATAGGGGCCACTTAATTTTGTGGATTTGGTGATCTCTGTAATGGAGACACCCCTTTGCTTGGTTTTCCTTCCTTTGAGGGATATCTGGCTTTCATTGTGTTGTAGACCCATAACTGGGGCTCCACATTTATTTTGCATATTCCCTTTTCCCAGGGAACTTTGCACTTTGGATTGCTGTTTTGAGACTCTTAAGTGAGGCTCCGTGGTGTTTTTTGTAGCTGGTCTCCCTGAGGAGATCAGCTATTGTTGTGTTTGGGTGGTCTCCGAGGCATTGCTCCCGCTTAGCCAGAATCCTACTCTGCACTGATGAGCTGCAACACCACGAAACAGCTGTCTGTGGATGGATAACTGGCTTAGGTTTTCCCCGTCACATCCTTAAAGCTTGTAAAAAAAGCAGGATCTTGACATACGGGCCACTTAATATGGCGGATTTGGTGATCTCTGTAATGGAGACACCTCTTTGCTTGGTTTTCCTTCCTTTGAGGGATATCTGGCTTTCATTGTGTTGTAGACCCATAACTGGGGCTCCAAATTTATTTTGCATATTCACTTTTCCCAGGGAACTTTGCACTTCGGATTGCTGTGTTGAGACTCTTAAGTGAGGCTGCACAGTGTTTTTTGTAGCTGGTCTCCCTGAGGAGATCAGCTATTGTTGTGTTTGGGTGGTCTCCGAGGCATTGCTCCCGGTTAGCCAGAATCCTACTCCGCACTTATGAGGGGGCAACACCCCGAAACAGCTGTCTGTGGATGGATAACTGGCTTAGATTTTCCCAGTCACATCCTTAAAGCTTGTAAAAAAAGCGGGATCTTGAAATAGGGGCCACTTAATATTGTTGATTTGGTGATCTCTGTATGGGAGACACCCCTTTGCTTGGTTTTCCTTCCTTTGAGGGATATCTGGCTTTCATTGTGTTGTAGACCCATAACTGGGGCTCCAAATTTATTTGACATATTCCCTTTTCCCAGGGAATTTTGCCCTTCGGATTGCTGTGTTGAGACTCTTAAGTGAGGCTCCGCTGTGTTTTTTGTAGCTGGTCTCCCTGAGGAGATCAGCTATTGTTGTGTTTGGGTGGTCTCCGAGGCATTGCTCCCGGTTAGCCAGAATCCTACTCCGCACTTATGAGGGGGCAACACCCCGAAACAGCTGTCTGTGGATGGATAACTGGCTTAGATTTTCCCAGTCACATCCTTAAAGCTTGTAAAAAAAGCGGGATCTTGACATAGGGGACACTTAATATGGTGGATTTGGTGATCTCTGTAATGGAGACACCTCTTTGCTTGGTTTTCCTTCCTTTGAGGGATATCTGGCTTTCATTGTGTTGTAGACCCATAACTGGGGATCCACATTTATTTTGCATATTCCCTTTTCCCAGGGAACTTTGCACTTCGGATTGCTGTGTTGAGACTCTTAAGTGAGGCTCCGCGGTGTTTTTGTAGCTGGTCTCCCTGAGGAGATCAGCTATTGTTGTGTTTGGGTGGTCTCTGAGGCATTGCTCCCGGTTAGCCAGAATCCTACTCCGCACTGATGAGGGGCAACACCCCGAAACAGCTATCTGTGGATGGATAACTGGGTTAGGTTTTCCCCGTCACATCCTTAAAGCTTGTAAAAAAAAGCGGGATCTTGACATAGGGGCCACTTAATATGGTGGATTTGGTGATCTCTGTAATGGAGACACCTCTTTGCTTGGTTTTCCTTCCTTTGAGGGATATCTGGCTTTCATTGTGTTGTAGACCCATAACTGGGGCTCCAAATTTATTTTGCATATTCCCTTTTCCCAGGGAATTTTGCACTTCGGATTGCTGTGTTGAGACTCTTAAGTGAGGCTCCGCGGTGTTTTTGTAGCTGGTCTCCCTGAGGAGATCAGCTATTGTTGTGTTTGGGTGGTCTCCGAGGCATTGCTCCCGCTTAGCCAGAATCCTACTCTGCACTGATGAGGGGCAACACCCGAAACAGCAATCTGTGGATGGATAACTGGCTTAGGTTTTACCTGTCACATCCTTAAAGCTTGTAAAAAAAGCGGGATCTTGACATAGTGGCCAATTAATATGGTGGATTTGGTGATCTCTGTATTGGAGACACATTTTGCTTGGTTTTCCTTCCTTTGAAGGATATCTGGCTTTCATTGTGTTGTAGACCCATAACTTGGGCTCCACATTTATTTTGCATATTCCCTTTTCCCAGGGAACTTTGCACTTCGGATTGCTGTGTTGAGACTCTTAAGTGAGGCTCCGCAGTGTTTTTGTAGCTGGTCTCCCTGAGGAGATCAGCTATTGTTGTGTTTGGGTGGTCTCCGAGGCATTGCTCCCGCTTAGCCAGAATCCTACTCTGCACTGATGAGTGGCAACACCCCGAAACAGCTATCTGTGGATGGATAACTGGCTTAGGTTTTCCCGTCACATCCTTAAAGCTTGTAAAAAAGCAGGATCTTGACATACGGGCCACTTAATATGGTGGATTTGGTGATCTCTGTAATGGAGACACCTCTTTGCTTGGTTTTCCTTCCTTTGAGGGATATCTGGCTTTCATTGTGTTGTAGACCCATAACTGGGGCTCCACATTTATTTTGCATATTCCCTTTTCCCAGGGAACTTTGCACTTCGGATTGCTGTGTTGAGACTCTTAAGTGAGGCTCCGTGGTGTTTTGTAGCTGGTCTCCCTGAGGAGATCAGCTATTGTTGTGTTTGGGTGGTCTCCGAGGCATTGCTCCCGCTTAGCCAGAATCCTACTCTGCACTGATGAGCTGCAACACCACGAAACAGCTGTCTGTGGATGGATAACTGGCTTAGGTTTTTCCTGTCAAATCCTTATAGCTTGTAAAAAAAGCAGGATCTTGACATAGGGGCCACTTAATATTGTGGATTTGGTGATCTCTGTAATGGAGACACCCCTTTGCTTGGTTTTCCTTCCTTTGAGGGATATCTGGCTTTCATTGTGTTGTAGACCCATAACTTGGGCTCCACATTTATTTTGCATATTCCCTTTTCCCAGGGAACTTTGCACTTCGGATTGCTGTGTTGAGACTCTTAAGTGAGGCTCCGCTGTGTTTTTGTAGCTGGTCTCCCTGAGGAGATCAGCTATTGTTGTGTTTGGGTGGTCTCCGAGGCATTGCTCCCGGTTAGCCAGAATCCTACTCCGCATTGATGAGGGGCAACACCCCGAAACAGCTGTCTGTGGATGGATAACTGGCTTAGGTTTTCCCCGTCACATCCTTAAAGCTTGTAAAAAAAAAAAGCGGAATCTTGACATAGTGGCCACTTAATATGGTGGATTTGGTGATCTCTGTATTGGAGACACCCTTTTGCTTGGTTTTCCTTCCTTTGAGGGATATCTGGCTTTCATTGTGTTGTAGACCCATAACTGGGGCTCCACATTTATTTTGCATATTCCCTTTTCCCAGGGAACTTTGCACTTCGGATTGCTGTGTTGAGACTCTTAAGTGAGGCTCCACGGTGTTTTTTGTAGCTGGTCTCCCTGAGGAGATCAGCTATTGTTGTGTTTGGGTGGTCTCCGAGGCATTGCTCCCAGTTAGCCAGAATCCTACTCCGCACTGATGAGGGCCAACACCCCGAAACAGCTGTCTGTGGATGGATAACTGGCTTAGATTTTCCCAGTCACATCCTTAAAGCTTGTAAAAAAAGCGTGATCTTGACATAGGGGACACTTAATATGGTGGATTTGGTGATCTCTGTAATGGAGACACCTCTTTGCTTGGTTTTCCTTCCTTTGAGGGATATCTGGCTTTCATTGTGTTGTAGACCCATAACTGGGGATCCACATTTATTTTGCATATTCCCTTTTCATAGGGAACTTTGCACTTCGGATTGCTGTGTTGAGACTCTTAAGTGAGGCTCCGCGGTGTTTTTTGTAGCTGGTCTCCCTGAGGAGATCAGCTATTGTTGTGTTTGGGTGGTCTCCGAGGCATTGCTCCCGGTTAGCCAGAATCCTACTCCGCACTGATGAGGGGCAACACCCCGAAACAGCTATCTGTGGATGGATAACTGGGTTAGGTTTTCCCCGTCACATGCTTAAAGCTTGTAAAAAAAAGCGGGATCTTGACATAGTGGCCACTTAATATGGTGGATTTGGTGATCTCTGTAATGGAGACACCTCTTTGCTTGGTTTTCCTTCCTTTGAGGGATATCTGGCTTTCATTGTGTTGTAGACCCATAACTGGGGATCCACATTTATTTTGCATATTCCCTTTTCCCAGGGAACTTTGCACTTCGGATTGCTGTGTTGAGACTCTTAAGTGAGGCTCCGCGGTGTTTTTGTAGCTGGTCTCCCTGAGGAGATCAGCTATTGTTGTGTTTGGGTGGTCTCTGAGGCATTGCTCCCGGTTAGCCAGAATCCTACTCCGCACTGATGAGGGGCAACACCCCGAAACAGCTATCTGTGGATGGATAACTGGCTTAGGTTTTCCCCGTCACATCCTTAAAGCTTGTAAAAATAGCGGGATCTTGACATAGGGGCCACTTAATATGGTGGATTTGGTGATCTCTGTAATGGAGACACCCCTTTGCTTAGTTTTCCTTCCTTTGAGGGATATCTGGCTTTCATTGTGTTGTAGACCCATAACTGGGGCTCCACATTTATTTTGCATATTCCCTTTTCCCAGGGAACTTTGCACTTCGGATTGCTGTGTTGAGACTCTTAAGTGAGGCTCACGCGGTGTTTTTGTAGCTGGTCTCCTGAGGAGATCAGCTATTGTTGTGTTTGGGTGGTCTCTGAGGCATTGCTCCCGGTTAGCCAGAATCCTACTCCGCACTGATGAGGGGCAACACCCCGAAACAGCTATCTGTGGATGGATAACTGGCTTAGGTTTTCCCTGTCACATCCTTAAAGCTTGTAAAAAAAAGCGGGATCTTGACATAGTGGCCACTTAATATGGTGGATTTGGTGATCTCTGTAATGGAGACACCTCTTTGCTTGGTTTTCCTTCCTTTGAAGGATATCTGGCTTTCATTGTGTTGTAGACCCATAACTTGGGCTCCACATTTATTTTGCATATTCCCTTTTCCCAGGGAATTTTGCACTTCGGATTGCTGTGTTGAGACTCTTAAGTGAGGCTCCGCGGTGTTTTTTGTAGCTGGTCTCCCTGAGGAGATCAGCTATTGTTGTGTTTGGGTGGTCTCTGAGGCATTGCTCCCGGTTAGCCAGAATCCTACTCCGCACTGATGAGGGGCAACACCCCGAAACAGCTGTCTGTGGATGGATAACTGGCTTAGATTTTCCCCGTCTCATCCTTAAAGCTTGTAAAAAAAGCGGGATCTTGACATAAGGGCCACTTAATATTGTGGATTTGGTGATCTCTGTAATGGAGACACCCCTTTGCTTGGTTTTCCTTCCTTTGAGGGATATCTGGCTTTCATTGTGTTGTAGACCCATAACTGGGGCTCCAAATTTATTTTGCATATTCCCTTTTCCCAGGGAATTTTGCACTTCGGATTGCTGTGTTGAGACTCTTAAGTGAGGCTCCGTGGTGTTTTTTGTAGCTGGTCTCCCTGAGGAGATCAGCTATTGTTGTGTTTGGGTGGTCTCCGAGGCATTGCTCCCGCTTAGCCAGAACCCTACTCTGCACTGATGAGGGGCAACACCCCGAAACAGCTATCTGTGGATGGATAACTGGCTTAGGTTTTACCTGTCACATCCTTAAAGCTTGTAAAAAAGCGGGATCTTGACATAGGGGCCACTTAATATGGTGGATTTGGTGATCTCTGTATTGGAGACACCTCTTTGCTTAGTTTTCCTTCCTTTGAAGGATATCTGGCTTTCATTGTGTTGTAGACCCATAACTGGGGCTCCACATTTATTTTGCATATTCCCTTTTCCCAGGGAACTTTGCACTTCGGATTGCTGTGTTGAGACTCTTAAGTGAGGCTCCGCAGTGTTTTTGTAGCTGGTCTCCCTGAGGAGATCAGCTATTGTTGTGTTTGGGTGGTCTCCGAGGCATTGCTCCAGGTTAGCCAGAATCCTACTCTGCACTGATGAGCTGCAACACCACGAAACAGCTGTCTGTGGATGGATAACTGGCTTAGGTTTTCCCTGTCAAATCCTTATAGCTTGTAAAAAAGCGGGATCTTGACATAGGGGCCACTTAATATTGTGGATTTGGTGATCTCTGTAATGGAGACACCCCTTTGCTTAGTTTTCCTTCCTTTGAGGGATATCTGGCTTTCATTGTGTTGTAGACCCATAACTGGGGCTCCACATTTATTTTGCATATTCCCTTTTCCCAGGGAACTTTGCACTTCGGATTGCTGTGTTGAGACTCTTAAGTGTGGCTCCGCAGTGTTTTTGTAGCTGGTCTCCCTGAGGAGATCAGCTATTGTTGTGTTTGGGTGGTCTCCGAGGCATTGCTCCCGCTTAGCCAGAATCCTACTCTGCACTGATGAGTGGCAACACCCTGAAACAGCTATCTGTGGATGGATAACTGGCTTAGGTTTTCCCCGTCACATCCTTAAAGCTTGTAAAAAAAAGCGGGATCTTGACATAGTGGCCACTTAATATGGTGGATTTGGTGATCTCTGTATTGGAGACACCCTTTTGCTTGGTTTTCCTTCCTTTGAGGGATATCTGGCTTTCATTGTGTTGTAGACCCATAACTTGGGCTCCACATTTATTTTGCATATTCCCTTTTCCCAGGGAACTTTGCACTTCGGATTGCTGTGTTGAGACTCTTAAGTGAGGCTCCGCTGTGTTTTTGTAGCTGGTCTCCTGAGGAGATCAGCTATTGTTGTGTTTGGGTGGTCTCCGAGGCATTGCTCCCGGTTAGCCAGAATCCTACTCCGCACTGATGAGGGGCAACACCCCGAAACAGCTGTCTGTGGATGGATAACTGGCTTAGATTTTCCCGTCACATCCTTAAAGCATGTAAAAAAGCGGGATCTTGACATAAGGGCCACTTAATATTGTGTATTTGGTGATCTCTGTAATGGAGACACCCCTTTGCTTGGTTTTCCTTCCTTTGAGGGATATCTGGCTTTCATTGTGTTGTAGACCCATAACTGGGGCTCCAAATTTATTTGGCATATTCCCTTTTCCCAGGGAATTTTGCACTTCGGATTGCTGTGTTGAGACTCTTAAGTGAGGCTCCGCGGTGTTTTTGTAGCTGGTCTCCCTGAGGAGATCAGCTATTGTTGTGTTTGGGTGGTCTCCGAGGCATTGCTCCCGCTTAGCCAGAATCCTACTCTGCACTGATGAGTTGCAACACCCCGAAACAGCTATCTGTGGATGGATAACTGGCTTAGGTTTTCCCCGTCACATCCTTAAAGCTTGTAAAAAAGCAGGATCTTGACATACGGGCCACTTAATATGGTGGATTTGGTGATCTCTGTAATGGAGACACCTCTTTGCTTGGTTTTCCTTCCTTTGAGGGATATCTGGCTTTCATTGTGTTGTATACCCATAACTGGGGCTCCACATTTATTTTGCATATTCCCCTTTCCCAGGGAACTTTGCACTTTGGATTGCTGTTTTGAGACTCTTAAGTGAGGCTCCGTGGTGTTTTTTGTAGCTGGTCTCCCTGAGGAGATCAGCTATTGTTGTGTTTGGGTGGTCTCCGAGGCATTGCTCCCGCTTAGCCAGAATCCTACTCTGCACTGATGAGCTGCAACACCACGAAACAGCTGTCTGTGGATGGATAACTGGCTTAGGTTTTCCCTGTCAAATCCTTATAGCTTGTAAAAAAAGCAGGATCTTGACATAGGGGCCACTTAATATTGTCGATTTGGTGATCTCTGTAATGGAGACACCCCTTTGCTTGGTTTTCCTTCCCTTGAGGGATATCTGGCTTTCATTGTGTTGTAGACCCATAACTTGGGCTCCACATTTATTTTGCATATTCCCTTTTCCCAGGGAACTTTGCACTTTGGATTGCTGTTTTGAGACTCTTAAGTGTGGCTCCGCGGTGTTTTTTGTAGCTGGTCTCCCTGAGGAGATCAGCTATTGTTGTGTTTGGGTGGTCTCTGAGGCATTGCTCCCGGTTAGCCAGAATCCTACTCCGCATTGATGAGTGGCAACACCCCGAAACAGCTATCTGTGGATTGATAACTGGCTTAGGTTTTCCCCGTCACATCCTTAAAGCTTGTAAAAAAAAAAAAACGGGATCTTGACATAGTGGCCACTTAATATGGTGGATTTGGTGATCTCTGTATTGGAGACACCCTTTTGCTTGGTTTTCCTTCCTTTGAGGGATATCTGGCTTTCATTGGCTCCAAATTTATTTTGCATATTCCCTTTTCCCAGGGAACTTTGCACTTCGGATTGCTGTGTTGAGACTCTTAAGTGAGGCTCCGCGGTGTTTTTGTAGCTGGTCTCCCTGAGGAGATCAGCTATTGTTGTGTTTGGGTGGTCTCCGAGGCATTGCTCCCGGTTAGCCAGAATCCTACTCCGCACTGATGAGGGGCAACACCCGAAACAGCTGTCTGTGGATGGATAACTGGCTTAGGTTTTCCCAGTCACATCCTTAAAGCTTGTAAAAAAGCGGGATCTTGACATAGGGGCCACTTAATATGGTGGATTTGGTGATCTCTGTAATGGAGACACCTCTTTGCTTGGTTTTCCTTCCTTTGAGGGATATCTGGCTTTCATTGTGTTGTAGACCCATAACTGGGGCTCCACATTTATTTTGCATATTCCCTTTTCCCAGGGAACTTTGCACTTCGGATTGCTGTGTTGAGACTCTTAAGTGAGGCTCCACGGTGTTTTTGTAGCTGGTCTCCCTGAGGAGATCAGCTATTGTTGTGTTTGGGTGGTCTCCGAGGCATTGCTCCCGGTTAGCCAGAATCCTACTCCGCACTGATGAGGGGCAACACCCCGAAACAGCTATCTGTGGATGGATAACTGGCTTAGGTTATCCCCGTCACATCCTTAAAGCTTGTAAAAAAGCGGGATCTTGACATAGTGGCCACTTAATATGGTGGATTTGGTGATCTCTGTAATGGAGACACCTCTTTGCTTGGTTTTCCTTCCTTTGAAGGATATCTGGCTTTCATTGTGTTGTAGACCCATAACTGGGGCTCCACATTTATTTTGCATATTCCCTTTTCCCAGGGAACTTTGCACTTCGGATTGCTGTGTTGAGACTCTTAAGTGAGGCTCTGCGGTGTTTTTGTAGCTGGTCTCCCTGAGGAGATCAGCTATTGTTGTGTTTGGGTGGTCTCCGAGGCATTGCTCCCGGTTAGCCAGAATCCTACTCCGCACTGATGAGGTGCAACACCCCGAAACAGCTGTCTGTGGATGGATAACTGGCTTAGGTTTTCCCCGTCACATCCTTAAAGCTTGTAAAAAAAGCGGGATCTTGACATAGGGGCCACTTAATATGGTGGATTTGGTGATCTCTGTAATGGAGACACCTCTTTGCTTGGTTTTCCTTCCTTTGAGGGATATCTGGCTTTCATTGTGTTGTAGACCCATAACTGGGGCTCCACATTTATTTTGCATATTCCCTTTTCCCAGGGAACTTTGCACTTCGGATTGCTGTGTTGAGACTCTTAAGTGAGGCTCTGCGGTGTTTTTGTAGCTGGTCTCCCTGAGGAGATCAGCTATTGTTGTGTTTGGGTGGTCTCCGAGGCATTGCTCCCGCTTAGCCAGAATCCTACTCCGCATTGATGAGGGGCAACACCCCGAAACAGCTGTCTGTGGATGGATAACTGGCTTAGGTTTTCCCCGTCACATCCTTAAAGCTTGTAAAAAAGCGGGATCTTGACATAGTGGCCACTTAATATGGTGGATTTGGTGATCGCTGTATTGGAGACACCCTTTTGCTTGGTTTTCCTTCCTTGGAGTGATATCTGGCTTTCATTGTGTTGTAGACCCATAACTTGGGCTCCACATTTATTTTGCATATTCCCTTTTCCCAGGGAACTTTGCACTTCGGATTGCTGTGTTGAGACTCTTAAGTGAGGCTCTGCGGTGTTTTTTGTAGCTGGTCTCCCTGAGGAGATCAGCTATTGTTGTGTTTGGGTGGTCTCCGAGGCATTGCTCCCGGTTAGCCAGAATCCTATTCCGCATTGATGAGGGGCAACACCCCGAAACAGCTGTCTGTGGATGGATAACTGGCTTAGATTTTCCCCGTCACATCCTTCAAGCTTGTAAAAAAAAGCGGGATCTTGACATAGGGGCCACTTAATATGGTGGATTTGGTGATCTCTGTAATGGAGACACCTCTTTGCTTGGTTTTTCTTCCTTTGAAGGATATCTGGCTTTCATTGTGTTGTAGACCCATAACTTGGGCTCCACATTTATTTTGCATATTCCCTTTTCCCAGGGAACTTTGCACTTTGGATTGCTGTGTTGAGACTCTTAAGTGAGGTTCTGCGGTGTTCTTTGTAGCTGGTCTCCCTCAGGAGATCAGCTATTGTTGTGTTTGGGTAGTCTCCGAGGCATTGCTCCCGGTTAGCCAGAATCCTACTCCGCACTGATGAGGGGCAACACCCCGAAACAGCGGTCTGTGGATGGATAACTGACTTAGGTTTTCCCCGTCACATCCTTATAGCTTGTAAAAAAAGCTGGATCTTGACATAGGGGACACTTAATATTGTGGATTTGGTGATCTCTGTAATGGAGACACCCCTTTGCTTGGTTTTCCTTCCTTTGAGGGATATCTGGCTTTCATTGGCTCCAAATTTATTTTGCATATTCCCTTTTCCCAGGGAATTTTGCACTTCGGATTGCTGTGTTGAGACTCTTAAGTGAGGCTCTGCGGTTTTTTTGTAGCTGGTCTCCCTGAGGAGATCAGCTATTGTTGTGTTTGGTTGGTCTCCGAGGCATTGCTCCCGGTTAGCCAGAATCCTACTCCGCACTGATGAGGGGCAACACCCCGAAACAGCTGTCTGTGGATGGATAACTGGCTTAGATTTTCCCCGTCACATCCTTAAAGCTTGTAAAAAAGCGGGATCTTGACATAGGGGCCACTTAATATGGTGGATTTGGTGATCTCTGTAATGGAGACACCACTTTGCTAGGTTTTCCTTACTTTGAGGGATATCTGGCTTTCATTGTGTTGTAGACCCATAACTGGGTCTCCACATTTATTTTGCATATTCCCTTTTCCCAGGGAACTTTGCACTTCGGATTGCTGTGTTGAGACTCTTAAGTGAGGCTCCGCTGTGTTTTTTGTAGCTGGTCTCCCTGAGGAGATCAGCTATTGTTGTGTTTGGGTGGTCTCCGAGGCATTGCTCCCGTTTAGCCAGAATCCTACTCCGCACTGATGAGGGGAAACACCCTGAAACAGCTGTCTGTGGATGGATAACTGGCTTAGATTTTCCCCGTCACATCCTTAAAGCTTGTAAAAAAAGCGGGATCTTGACATAGGGGCCACTTAATATGGTGGATTTGGTGATCTCTGTAATGGAGACACCACTTTGCTTTGTTATCCTTACTTTGAGGGATATCTGGCTTTCATTGTGTTGTAGACTCATAACTGGGTCTCCACATTTATTTTGCATATTCCCTTTTCCCAGGGAACTTTGCACTTCGGATTGCTGTGTTGAGACTCTTAAGTGAGGCTCCGCTGTGTTTTTGTAGCTGGTCTCCCTGAGGAGATCAGCTATTGTTGTGTTTGGGTGGTCTCCGAGGCATTGCTCCCGCTTAGCCAGAATCCTACTCCGCACTGATGAGGGGCAACACCCTGAAACAGCTGTCTGTGGATGGATAACTGGCTTAGATTTTCCCCGTCACATCCTTAAAGCTTGTAAAAAGCGGGATCTTGACATAGGGGCCACTTATGATTTGGTGATCTCTGTAATGGAGACACCTCTTTGCTCGGTTTTCCTTCCTTTGAGGGATATCTGGCTTTCATTGTGTTGTAGAACCAAAACTGGGGCTCCACATTTATTTTGCATATTCCCTTTTCCCAGGGAACTTTGCACTTCGGATTGCTGTGTTGAGACTCTTAAGTGAGGCTCCGCGGTGTTTTGTAGCTGGTCTCCTGAGGAGATCAGCTATTGTTGTGTTTGGGTGGTCTCCGAGGCATTGCTCCCGGTTAGCCAGAATCCTACTCCACACTGATGAGGGGCAACACCCGAAGCAGCTGTCTGTGGATGGATAACTGGCTTAGGTTTTCCCCGTCACATCCTTAAAGCTTGTAAAAAGCGGGATCTTGACATAGAGGCCACTTAATATTTTGGATTTGGTGAACTTTGTAATGGAGACACCCCATTGCTTGGTTTCCCTTCCTTTGAGGGATATCTGGCTTTCATTGTGTTGTAGACCCATAACTGGGTCTCCACATTTATTTTGCATATTCCCTTTTCCCAGGGAACTTTGCACTTCGGATTGCTGTGTTGAGACTCTTAAGTGAGGCTCTGCGGTGTTTTTGTAGCTGGTCTCCTGAGGAGATCAGCTATTGTTGTGTTTGGGTGGTCTCCGAGGCATTGCTCCCGGTTAGCCAGAATCCTACTCCGCATTGATGAGGGGCAACACCCGAAACAGCTGTCTGTGGATGGATAACTGGCTTAGGTTTTCCCGTCACATCCTTAAAGCTTGTAAAAAAGCGGGATCTTGACATAGGGGCCACTTAATATGGTGGATTTGGTGATCTCTGTAATGGAGACACCCCTTTGCTTGGTTTTCCTTCCTTTGAGGGATATCTGGCTTTCATTGTGTTGTAGACCCATAACTGGGGCTCCACATTTATTTTGCATATTCCCTTTTCCCAGGGAACTTTGCACTTCGGATTGCTGTGTTGAGACTCTTAAGTGAGGCTCTGCAGTGTTGTTTGTAGCTGGTCTCCTGAGGAGATCAGCTATTGTTGTGTTTGGGTGGTCTCCGAGGCATTGCTCCCAGTTAGCCAGAATCCTACTCCGCACTGATGAGGGGCAACACCCCGAAACAGCTGTCTGTGGATGGATAACTGGCTTAGATTTTCCCCGTCACATCCTTAAAGCTTGTAAAAAGCGGGATCTTGACATAGGGCCACTTAATATGGTGGATTTGGTGATCTCTGTAATGGAGACACCTCTTTGCTTGGTTTTCCTTCCTTGAGGGATATCTGGCTTTCATTGTGTTGTAGACCCATAACTGGGGCTCCACATTTATTTTGCATATTCCCTTTTCCCAGGGAACTTTGCACTTCGGATTGCTGTGTTGAGACTCTTAAGTGAGGCTCTGCGGTGTTTTTTGTAGCTGGTCTCCTGAGGAGATCAGCTATTGTTGTGTTTGGGTGGTCTCCGAGGCATTGCTCCCGCTTAGCCAGAATCCTACTCCGCACTGATGAGGGGCAACACCCTGAAACAGCTGTCTGTGGATGGATAACTGGCTTAGGTTTTCCCCGTCACATCCTTAAAGCTTGTAAAAAGCGGGATCTTGACATAGTGGCCACTTAATATGGTGGATTTGGTGATCTCTGTAATGGAGACACCCTTTGCTTGGTTTTCCTTCCTTTGAGGGATATCTGGCTTTCATTGTGTTGTAGACCCATAACTGGGGCTCCACATTTATTTTGCATATTCCCTTTTCCCAGGGAACTTTGCACTTCGGATTGCTGTGTTGAGACTCTTAAGTGAGGCTCTGCGGTGATTTTTGTAGCTGGTCTCCTGAGGAGATCAGCTATTGTTGTGTTTGGGTGGTCTCCGAGGCATTGCTCCCGGTTAGCCAGAATCCTACTCCGCATTGATGAGGGGCAACACCTCGAAACAGCTGTCTGTGGATGGATAACTGGCTTAGGTTTTCCCCGTCACATCCTTAAAGCTTGTAAAAAAGCGGATCTTGACATAGTGGCCACTTAATATGGTGGATTTGGTGATCTCTGTAATGGAGACACCCCTTTGCTTGGTTTTCCTTCCTTTGAGGGATATCTGGCTTTCATTGTGTTGTAGACCCATAACTTGGGCTCCACATTTATTTTGCATATTCCCTTTTCCCAGGGAACTTTGCACTTCGGATTGCTGTGTTGAGACTCTTAAGTGAGGCTCCGCGGTGTTTTTTGTAGCTGGTCTCCCTGAGGAGATCAGCTATTGTTGTGTTTGGGTGGTCTCCGAGGCATTGCTCCCGGTTAGCCAGAATCCTATTCCGCATTGATGAGGGGCAACACCTCGAAACAGCTGTCTGTGGATGGATAACTGGCTTAGGTTTTCCCCGTCACATCCTTCAAGCTTGTAAAAAAAAGCGGGATCTTGACATAGGGGCCACTTAATATGGTGGATTTGGTGATCTCTGTAATGGAGACACCTCTTTGCTTGGTTTTTCTTCCTTTGAAGGATATCTGGCTTTCATTGTGTTGTAGACCCATAACTTGGGCTCCACATTTATTTTGCATATTCCCTTTTCCCAGGGAACTTTGCACTTTGGATTGCTGTGTTGAGACTCTTAAGTGAGGTTCTGCGGTGTTCTTTGTAGCTGGTCTCCTCAGGAGATCAGCTATTGTTGTGTTTGGGTGGTCTCCGAGGCATTGCTCCCGGTTAGCCAGAATCCTACTCCGCACTGATGAGGGGCAACACCCGAAACAGCTGTCTGTGGATGGATAACTGACTTAGGTTTTCCCCGTCACATCCTTATAGCTTGTAAAAAAGCTGGATCTTGACATAGGGGACACTTAATATTGTGGATTTGGTGATCTCTGTAATGGAGACACCCCTTTGCTTGGTTTTCCTTCCTTTGAGGGATATCTGGCTTTCATTGGCTCCAAATTTATTTTGCATATTCCCTTTTCCCAGGGAATTTTGCACTTCGGATTGCTGTGTTGAGACTCTTAAGTGTGGCTCTGCGGTGTTTTTGTAGCTGGTCTCCCTGAGGAGATCAGCTATTGTTGTGTTTGGGTGGTCTCCGAGGCATTGCTCCCGCTTAGCCAGAATCCTATTCTGCACTGATGAGGGGCAACACCCGAAACAGCTATCCGTGGATGGATAACTGGCTTAGGTTTTCCCGTCACATCCTTAAAGCTTGTAAAAAAGCGGGATCTTGACATAGTGGCCACTTAATATGGTGGATTTGGTGATCTCTGTAATGGAGACACATCTTTGCTTGGTTTTCCTTCCTTTGAAGGATATCTGGCTTTCATTGTGTTGTAGACCCATAACTTGGGCTCCACATTTATTTTGCATATTCCCTTTTCCCAGGGAACTTTGCACTTCGGATTGCTGTGTTGAGACTCTTAAGTGAGGCTCTGCGGTGTTTTGTAGCTGGTCTCCCTGAGGAGATCAGCTATTGTTGTGTTTGGGTGGTCTCCGAGGCATTGCTCCCGCTTAGCCAGAATCCTACTCCGCACTGATGAGGGGCAACACCCTGAAACAGCTGTCTGTGGATGGATAACTGGCTTAGATTTTCCCGTCACATCCTTAAAGCTTGTAAAAAAGCGGGATCTTGACATAGGGGCCACTTAATATGGTGGATTTGGTGATCTCTGTAATGGAGACACCACTTTGCTTTGTTATCCTTACTTTGAGGGATATCTGGCTTTCATTGTGTTGTAGACCCATAACTGGGTCTCCACATTTATTTTGCATATTCCCTTTTCCCAGGGAACTTTGCACTTCGGATTGCTGTGTTGAGACTCTTAAGTGAGGCTCCGCTGTGTTTTTGTAGCTGGTCTCCTGAGGAGATCAGCTATTGTTGTGTTTGGGTGGTCTCCGAGGCATTGCTCCCGCTTAGCCAGAATCCTACTCCGCACTGATGAGGGGCAACACCCTGAAACAGCTGTCTGTGGATGGATAACTGGCTTAGATTTTCCCCGTCACATCCTTAAAGCTTGTAAAAAGCGGGATCTTGACATAGGGGCCACTAATATTGGATTTGGTGATCTCTGTAATGGAGACACCTCTTTGCTCGGTTTTCCTTCCTTTGAGGGATATCTGGCTTTCATTGTGTTGTAGAACCATAACTGGGGCTCCACATTTATTTTGCATATTCCCTTTTCCCAGGGAACTTTGCACTTCGGATTGCTGTGTTGAGACTCTTAAGTGAGGCTCCGCTGTGTTTTTTGTAGCTGGTCTCCCTGAGGAGATCAGCTATTGTTGTGTTTGGGTGGTCTCTGAGGCATTGCTCCCGGTTAGCCAGAATCCTACTCCGCACTGATGAGGGGCAACACCCCGAAGCAGCTGTCTGTGGATGGATAACTGGCTTAGGTTTTCCCCGTCACATCCTTAAAGCTTGTAAAAAAGCGGGATCTTGACATAGAGGCCACTTAATATGGTGGATTTGGTGATCTCTGTAATGGAGACACCCTATTGCTTGGTTTTCCTTCCTTTGAGGGATATCTGGCTTTCATTGTGTTGTAGACCCATAACTGGGGCTCCACATTTATTTTGCATATTCCCTTTTCCCAGGAACTTTGCACTTCGGATTGCTGTGTTGAGACTCTTAAGTGAGGCTCCGCGGTGTTTTTGTAGCTGGTCTCCTGAGGAGATCAGCTATTGTTGTGTTTGGGTGGTCTCCGAGGCATTGCTCCCGGTTAGCCAGAATCCTACTCCACACTGATGAGGGGCAACACCTCGAAGCAGCTGTCTGTGGATGGATAACTGGCTTAGGTTTTCCCCGTCACATCCTTAAAGCTTGTAAAAAGCGGGATCTTGACATAGAGGCCACTTAATATTGTGGATTTGGTGAACTCTGTAATGGAGACACCTCTTTGCTTGGTTTTCCTTCCTTTGAGGGATATCTGGCTTTCATTGTGTTGTAGACCCATAACTGGGTCTCCACATTTATTTTGCATATTCCCTTTCCCAGGGAACTTTGCACTTCGGATTGCTGTGTTGAGACTCTTAAGTGAGGCTCCGCGGTGTTTTGTAGCTGGTCTCCCTGAGGAGATCAGCTATTGTTGTGTTTGGGTGGTCTCCGAGGCATTGCTCCCGGTTAACCAGAATCCTACTCCGTACTGATGAGGGGCAACACCCTGAAACAGCTATCTGTGGATGGATAACTGGGTTAGGTTTTCCCTGACACATGCTTAAAGCTTGTAAAAAAGCGGGATCTTGACATAGTGGCCACTTAATATGGTGGATTTTGTGATCTCTGTAATGGAGACACCTCTTTGCTTGGTTTTCCCTTCTTTGAGGGATATCTGGCTTTCATTGTGTTGTTGACCCATAACTGGGGATCCACATTTATTTTGCATATTACCTTTTCCCAGGGAAATTTGCACTTCGGATTGCTGTGTTGAGACTCTTTAGTGAGGCTCCACGGTGTTTTTTGTAGCTGGTCTCCCTGAGGAGATAAGCTATTGTTGTGTTTGGGTGGTCTCCGAGGCATTGCTCCCGGTTAGCCAGAATCCTACTCCGCGTTGATGAGGGGCAACACCCCGAAACAGCTATCTGTGGATGGATAACTTGCTTAGGTTATCCCCGTCACATCCTAAAAGCTTGTAAAAAAAAGCGGGATCTTGACATAGTGGCCACTTAATATGGTGGATTTGGTGATCTCTGTATTGGAGACACACTTTTGCTTGGTTTTCCTTCCTTTGAAGGATATCTGGCTTTCATTGTGTTGTAGACCCATAACTTGGGCTCCACATTTATTTTGCATATTCCCTTTTCCCAGGGAACTTTGCACTTCGGATTGCTGTGTTGAGACTCTTAAGTGAGGCTCTGCGGTGTTTTTGTAGCTGGTCTCCCTGAGGAGATCAGCTATTGTTGTGTTTGGGTGGTCTCCGAGGCATTGCTCCCGGTTAGCCAGAATCCTACTCCGCATTGATGAGGTGCAACACCCCGAAACAGCTGTCTGTAGATGGATAACTGGCTTAGGTTTTCCCCGTCACATCCTTAAAGCTTGTAAAAAAAAGCGGGATCTTGACATAAGGGCCACTTAATATGGTGGATTTGGTGATCTCTGTAATGGAGACACCCTTTGCTTGGTTTTCCTTCCTTTGAGGGATATCTGGCTTTCATTGTGTTGTAGACCCATAACTGGGGCTCCACATTTATTTTGCATATTCCCTTTTCCCAGGGAACTTTGCACTTCGGATTGCTGTGTTGAGACTCTTAAGTGAGGCTCCGCGGTGTTTTTGTAGCTGGTCTCCCTGAGGAGATCAGCTATTGTTGTGTTTGGGTGGTCTCCGAGGCATTGCTCCCAGTTAGCCAGAATTCTACTCCGCACTGATGAGGGGCAACACCCCGAAACAGCTGTCTGTGGATGGATAACTGGCTTAGATTTTCCCCGTCACATCCTTAAAGCTTGTAAAAAAAGCGGGATCTTGACATAGGGGCCACTTAATATGGTGGATTTGGTGATCTCTGTAATGGAGACACCTCTTTGCTTGATTTTCCTTTCTTTGAGGGATATCTGGCTTTCATTGTGTTGTAGACCCATAACTGGGGCTCCACATTTATTTTGCATATTCCCTTTTCCCAGGGAACTTTGCACTTCGGATTGCTGTGTTGAGACTCTTTAGTGAGGCTCTGCGGTGTTTTTTGTAGCTGGTCTCCCTGAGGAGATAAGCAATTGTTGTGTTTGGGTGGTCTCCGAGGCATTGCTCCCGCTTAGCCAGAATCCTACTCCGCATTGATGAGGGGCAACACCCCGAAACAGCTGTCTGTGGATGGATAACTGGCTTAGGTTTTCCCCGTCACATCCTTAAAGCTTGTAAAAAAGCGGGATCTTGACATAGTGGCCACTTAATATGGTGGATTTGGTGATCGCTGTATTGGAGACACCCTTTGCTTGGTTTTCCTTCCTTGGAGTGATATCTGGCTTTCATTGTGTTGTAGACCCATAACTTGGGCTCCACATTTATTTTGCATATTCCCTTTTCCCAGGGAACTTTGCACTTCGGATTGCTGTGTTGAGACTCTTAAGTGAGGCTCTGCGGTGTTTTTGTAGCTGGTCTCCCTGAGGAGATCAGCTATTGTTGTGTTTGGGTGGTCTCCGAGGCATTGCTCCCGGTTAGCCAGAATCCTATTCCGCATTGATGAGGGGCAACACCCCGAAACAGCTGTCTGTGGATGGATAACTGGCTTAGGTTTTCCCCGTCACATCCTTCAAGCTTGTAAAAAAGCGGGATCTTGACATAGGGGCCACTTAATATGGTGGATTTGGTGATCTCTGTAATGGAGACACCTCTTTGCTTGGTTTTTCTTCCTTTGAAGGATATCTGGCTTTCATTGTGTTGTAGACCCATAACTTGGGCTCCACATTTATTTTGCATATTCCCTTTTCCCAGGGAACTTTGCACTTTGGATTGCTGTGTTGAGACTCTTAAGTGAGGTTCTGCGGTGTTCTTTGTAGCTGGTCTCCCTCAGGAGATCAGCTATTGTTGTGTTTGGGTGGTCTCCGAGGCATTGCTCCCGGTTAGCCAGAATCCTACTCCGCACTGATGAGGGGCAACACCCGAAACAGCTGTCTGTGGATGGATAACTGACTTAGGTTTTCCCCGTCACATCCTTATAGCTTGTAAAAAAAGCTGGATCTTGACATAGGGGACACTTAATATTGTGGATTTGGTGATCTCTGTAATGGAGACACCCCTTTGCTTGGTTTTCCTTCCTTTGAGGGATATCTGGCTTTCATTGGCTCCAAATTTATTTTGCATATTCCCTTTTCCCAGGGAATTTTGCACTTCGTATTGCTGTGTTGAGACTCTTAAGTGTGGCTCTGCGGTGTTTTTTGTAGCTGGTCTACCTGAGGAGATCAGCTATTGTTGTGTTTGGGTGGTCTCCGAGGCATTGCTCCTGCTTAGCCAGAATCCTATTCTGCACTGATGAGGGGCAACACCCCGAAACAGCTATCCGTGGATGGATAACTGGCTTAGGTTTTCCCCGTCACATCCTTCAAGCTTGTAAAAAAAAGCGGGATCTTGACATAGGGGCCACTTAATATGGTGGATTTGTTGATCTCTGCAATGGAGACTCCTCTTTGCTTGGTTTTTCTTCCTTTGAAGGATATCTGGCTTTCATTGTGTTGTAGACCCATAACTTGGGCTCCACATTTATTTTGCATATTCCCTTTTCCCAGGGAATTTTGCACTTCGGATTGCTGTGTTGAGACTCTTAAGTGAGGCTCCGCTGTGTTTTTTGTAGCTGGTCTCCCTGAGGAGATCAGCTATTGTTGTGTTTGGGTGGTCTCCGAGGCATTGCTCCCGTTTAGCCAGAATCCTACTCCGCACTGATGAGGGGCAACACCCTGAAACAGCTGTCTGTGGATGGATAACTGGCTTAGATTTTCCCCGTCACATCCTTAAAGCTTGTAAAAAAAGCGGAATCTTGACATAGGGGCCACATGATTTGGTGATCTCTGTAATGGAGACACCTCTTTGCTCGGTTTTCCTTCCTTTGAGGGATATCTGGCTTTCATTGTGTTGTAGAACCAAAACTGGGGCTCCACATTTATTTTGCATATTCCCTTTTCCCAGGGAACTTTGCACTTCGGATTGCTGTGTTGAGACTCTTAAGTGAGGCTCCGCTGTGTTTTTTGTAGCTGGTCTCCCTGAGGAGATCAGCTATTGTTGTGTTTGGGTGGTCTCCGAGGCATTGCTCCCGGTTAGCCAGAATCCTACTCCACACTGATGAGGGGCAACACCCCGAAGCAGCTGTCTGTGGATGGATAACTGGCTTAGGTTTTCCCCGTCACATCCTTAAAGCTTGTAAAAAAAGCGGGATCTTGACATAGAGGCCACTTAATATTTTGGATTTGGTGAACTTTGTAATGGAGACACCCCATTGCTTGGTTTCCCTTCCTTTGAGGGATATCTGGCTTTCATTGTGTTGTAGACCCATAACTGGGACTCCTCATTTATTTTGCATATTCCCTTTTCCTAGGGAACTTTGCACTTCGGATAGCTGTGTTGAGACTCTTAAGTGAGGCTCCGCGGTGTTTTTTGTAGCTGGTCTCCCTGAGGAGATCAGCTATTGTTGTGTTTGGGTGGTCTCCGAGGCATTGCTCCCGGTTAGCCAGAATCCTACTCCACACTGATGAGTGGCAACACCCCGAAGCAGCTGTCTGTGGATGGATAACTGGCTTAGGTTTTCCCCGTCACATCCTTAAAGCTTGTAAAAAAAGCGGGATCTTGACATAGAGGCCACTTAATATTTTGGATTTGGTGAACTTTGTAATGGAGACACCCCATTGCTTGGTTTCCCTTCCTTTGAGGGATATCTGGCTTTCATTGTGTTGTAGACCCATAACTGGGTCTCCACATTTATTTTGCATATTCCCTTTTCCCAGGGAACTTTGCACTTCGGATTGCTGTGTTGAGACTCTTAAGTGAGGCTCCGCGGTGTTTTGTAGCTGGTCTCCCTGAGGAGATCAGCTATTGTTGTGTTTGGGTGGTCTCCGAGGCATTGCTCCCGGTTAGCCAGAATCCTACTCCACACTGATGAGGGGCAACACCCCGAAGCAGCTGTCTGTGGATGGATAACTGGCTTAGGTTTTCCCCGTCACATCCTTAAAGCTTGTAAAAAAAGCGGGATCTTGACATAGAGGCCACTTAATATTTTGGATTTGGTGAACTTTGTAATGGATACACCCCATTGCTTGGTTTCCCTTCCTTTGAGGGATATCTGGCTTTCATTGTGTTGTAGACCCATAACTGGGTCTCCACATTTATTTTGCATATTCCCTTTTCCCAAGGAACTTTGCACTTCGGATTGCTGTGTTGAGACTCTTAAGTGAGGCTCCGCGGTGTTTTTTGTAGCTGGTCTCCCTGAGGAGATCAGCTATTGTTGTGTTTGGGTGGTCTCCGAGGCATTGCTCCCGGTTAGCCAGAATCCTACTCCACACTGATGAGGGTTAACACCCGGAAACAGCTGTCTGTGGATGGATAACTGGCTTAGGTTTTCCCCGTCACATCCTTAAAGCTTGTAAAAAAAGCGGGATCTTGACATAGAGGCCACTTAATATTTTGGATTTGGTGAACTTTGCAATGGAGACACCCCATTGCTTGGTTTTCCTTCCTTTGAGGGATATCTGGCTTTCATTGGCTCCAAATTTATTTTGCATATTCCCTTTTCGCAGGGAATTTTGCACTTCGGATTGCTGTGTTGAAACTCTTAAGTGTGGCTCTGCGGTGTTTTTTGTAGCTGGTCTCCCTGAGGAGATCAGCTATTGTTGTGTTTGGGTGGTCTCCGAGGCATTGCTCCCGGTTAGCCAGAATCCTACTCTGCACTGATGAGGGGCAACACCCCGAAACAGCTATCCGTGGATGGATAACTGGCTTAGGTTTTCCCCGTCACATCCTTAAAGCTTGTAAAAAAAAAGTGGGATCTTGACATAGTGGCCACTTAATATGGCGGATTTGGTGATCTCTGTATTGGAGACACATTTTTGCTTGGTTTTCCTTCCTTTGAAGGATATCTGGCTTTCATTGTGTTGTAGACCCATAACTTGGGCTCCACATTTATTTTGCATATTCCCTTTTCCCAGGGAACTTTGCACTTCGGATTGCTGTGTTGAGACTCTTAAGTGAGGCTCTGCGGTGTTTTTTGTAGCTGGTCTCCCTGAGGAGATCAGCTATTGTTGTGTTTGGTTGGTCTCCGAGGCATTGCTCCCGGTTAGCCAGAATCCTACTCTGCACTGATGAGGGGCAACACCCCGAAACAGCTGTCTGTGGATGGATAACTGGCTTATATTTTCCCCGTCACATCCTTAAAGCTTGTAAAAAAAAGCGGGATCTTGACATAGGGGCCACTTAATATGGTGGATTTGGTGATCTCTGTAATGGAGACACCACTTTGCTTTGTTATCCTTACTTTGAGGGATATCTGGCTTTCATTGTGTTGTAGACTCATAACTGGGTCTCCACATTTATTTTGCATATTCCCTTTTCCCAGGGAACTTTGCACTTCGGATTGCTGTGTTGAGACTCTTAAGTGAGGCTCCGCTGTGTTTTTTGTAGCTGGTCTCCCTGAGGAGATCAGCTATTGTTGTGTTTGGGTGGTCTCCGAGGCATTGCTCCCGTTTAGCCAGAATCCTACTCCGCACTGATGAGGGGCAACACCCTGAAACAGCTGTCTGTGGATGGATAACTGGCTTAGATTTTCCCCGTCACATCCTTAAAGCTTGTAAAAAAAGCGGGATCTTGACATAGGGGCCACTTAATATGGTGGATTTGGTGATCTCTGTAATGGAGACACCTCTTTGCTTGGTTTTCCTTCCTTTGAGGGATATCTGGCTTTCATTGTGTTGTAGACCCATAACTGGGGCTCCACATTTATTTTGCATATTCCCTTTTCCCAGGGAACTTTGCACTTCGGATTGCTGTGTTGAGACTCTTTAGTGAGGCTCTGCGGTGTTTTTGTAGCTGGTCTCCCTGAGGAGATAAGCAATTGTTGTGTTTGGGTGGTCTCCGAGGCATTGCTCCCGCTTAGCCAGAATCCTACTCCGCATTGATGAGGGGCAACACCCCGAAACAGCTGTCTGTGGATGGATAACTGGCTTAGGTTTTCCCCGTCACATCCTTAAAGCTTGTAAAAAAGCGGGATCTTGACATAGTGGCCACTTAATATGGTGGATTTGGTGATCGCTGTATTGGAGACACCCTTTTGCTTGGTTTTCCTTCCTTGGAGTGATATCTGGCTTTCATTGTGTTGTAGACCCATAACTTGGGCTCCACATTTATTTTGCATATTCCCTTTTCCCAGGGAACTTTGCACTTCGGATTGCTGTGTTGAGACTCTTAAGTGAGGCTCTGCGGTGTTTTTTGTAGCTGGTCTCCCTGAGGAGATCAGCTATTGTTGTGTTTGGGTGGTCTCCGAGGCATTGCTCCCGGTTAGCCAGAATCCTATTCCGCATTGATGAGGGGCAACACCCCGAAACAGCTGTCTGTGGATGGATAACTGGCTTAGGTTTTCACCGTCACATCCTTCAAGCTTGTAAAAAAAAGCGGGATCTTGACATAGGGGCCACTTAATATGGTGGATTTGGTGATCTCTGTAATGGAGACACCTCTTTGCTTGGTTTTTCTTAATTTGAAGGATATCTGGCTTTCATTGTGTTGTAGACCCATAACTTGGGCTCCACATTTATTTTGCATATTCCCTTTTCCCAGGGAACTTTGCACTTTGGATTGCTGTGTTGAGACTCTTAAGTGGGGTTCTGCGGTGTTCTTTGTAGCTGGTCTCCCTCAGGAGATCAGCTATTGTTGTGTTTGGGTGGTCTCCGAGGCATTGCTCCCAGTTAGCCAGAATCCTACTCCGCACTGATGAGGGGCAACACCCCGAAACAGCTGTCTGTGGATGGATAACTGACTTAGGTTTTCCCCGTCACATCCTTATAGCTTGTAAAAAAAGCTGGATCTTGACATAGGGGACACTTAATATTGTGGATTTGGTGATCTCTGTAATGGAGACACCCCTTTGCTTGGTTTTCCTTCCTTTGAGGGATATCTGGCTTTCATTGGCTCCAAATTTATTTTGCATATTCCCTTTTCCCAGGGAATTTTGCACTTCGGATTGCTGTGTTGAGACTCTTAAGTGAGGCTCCGCGGTGTTTTTTGTAGCTGGTCTCCCTGAGGAGATCAGCTATTGTTGTGTTTGGGTGGTCTCCGAGGCATTGCTCCCGGTTAGCCAGAATCCTACTCCACACTGATGAGGGGCAACACCCCGAAGCAGCTGTCTGTGGATGGATAACTGGCTTAGGTTTTCCCCGTCACATCCTTAAAGCTTGTAAAAAAAGCGGGATCTTGACATAGAGGCCACTTAATATTTTGGATTTGGTGAACTTTGTAATGGAGACACCCCATTGCTTGGTTTCCCTTCCTTTGAGGGATATCTGGCTTTCATTGTGTTGTAGACCCATAACTGGGTCTCCACATTTATTTAGCATATTCCCTTTTCCCAGGGAACTTTGCACTTCGGATTGCTGTGTTGAGACTCTTAAGTGAGGCTCCGCGGTGTTTTTTGTAGCTGGTCTCCCTGAGGAGATCAGCTATTGTTGTGTTTGGGTGGTCTCCGAGGCATTGCTCCCGGTTAGCCAGAATCCTACTCCACACTGATGAGGGGCAACACCCCGAAGCAGCTGTCTGTGGATGGATAACTGGCTTAGGTTTTCCCCGTCACATCCTTAAAGCTTGTAAAAAAAGCGGGATCTTGACATAGAGGCCACTTAATATTTTGGATTTGGTGAACTTTGTAATGGAGAGACCCCATTGCTTGGTATCCCTTCCTTTGAGGGATATCTGGCTTTCATTGTGTTGTAGACCCATAACTGGGTCTCCACATTTATTTTGCATATTCCCTTTTCCCAGGGAACTTTGCACTTCGGATTGCTGTGTTGAGACTTTTAAGTGAGGCTCCGCGGTGTTTTTTGTAGATGGTCTCCCTGAGGAGATCAGCTATTGTTGTGTTTGGGTGGTCTCCGAGGCATTGCTCCCGGTTAGCCAGAATCCTACTCCACACTGATGAGGGTTAACACCCGGAAACAGCTGTCTGTGGATGGATAACTGGCTTAGGTTTTCCCCGTCACATCCTTAAAGCTTGTAAAAAAAGCGGGATCTTGACATAGAGGCCACTTAATATTTTGGATTTGGTGAACTTTGCAATGGAGACACCCCATTGCTTGGTTTTCCTTCCTTTGAGGGATATCTGGCTTTCATTGTGTTGTAGACCCATAACTGGGTCTCCACATTTATTTTGCATATTCCCTTTTCCCAGGGAACTTTGCACTTCGGATTGCTGTGTTGAGACTCTTAAGTGAGGTTCTGCGGTGTTCTTTGTAGCTGGTCTCCCTCAGGAGATCAGCTATTGTTGTGTTTGGGTGGTCTCCGAGGCATTGCTCCCGGTTAGCCGGAATCCTACTCCGCACTGATGAGGGGCAACACCCCGAAACAGCTGTCTGTGGATGGATAACTGACTTAGGTTTTCCCCGTCACATCCTTATAGCTTGTAAAAAAAGCTGGATCTTGACATAGGGGCCACTTAATATTGTGGATTTGGTGATCTCTGTAATGGAGACACCCCTTTGCTTGGTTTTCCTTCCTTTGAGGGATATCTGGCTTTCATTGGCTCCAAATTTATTTTGCATATTCCCTTTTCCCAGGGAATTTTGCACTTTGGATTGCTGTGTTGAGACTCTTAAGTGTGGCTCTGCGGTGTTTTTGTAGCTGGTCTCCCTGAGGAGATCAGCTATTGTTGTGTTTGGGTGGTCTCCGAGGCATTGCTCCCGCTTAGCCAGAATCCTACTCTGCACTGATGAGGGGCAACACCCCGAAACAGCTATCCGTGGATGGATAACTGGCTTAGGTTTTCCCCGTCACATCCTTAAAGCTTGTAAAAAAAGCGGGATCTTGACATAGTGGCCACTTAATATGGCGGATTTGGTGATCTCTGTATTGGAGACACATTTTTGCTTGGTTTTCCTTCCTTTGAAGGATATCTGGCTTTCATTGTGTTGTAGACCCATAACTTGGGCTCCACATTTATTTTGCATATTCCCTTTTCCCAGGGAACTTTGCACTTCGGATTGCTGTGTTGAGACTCTTAAGTGAGGCTCTGCGGTGTTTTTGTAGCTGGTCTCCTGAGGAGATCAGCTATTGTTGTGTTTGGTTGGTCTCCGAGGCATTGCTCCCGGTTAGCCAGAATCCTACTCCGCACTGATGAGGGCAACACCCGAAACAGCTGTCTGTGGATGGATAACTGGCTTATATTTTCCCCGTCACATCCTTAAAGCTTGTAAAAAAGCGGGATCTTGACATAGGGGCCACTTAATATGGTGGATTTGGTGATCTCTGTAATGGAGACACCACTTTGCTAGGTTTTCCTTACTTTGAGGGATATCTGGCTTTCATTGTGTTGTAGACCCATAACTGGGTCTCCACATTTATTTTGCATATTCCCTTTTCCCAGGGAACTTTGCACTTCGGATTGCTGTGTTGAGACTCTTAAGTGAGGCTCCGCTGTGTTTTTTGTAGCTGGTCTCCCTGAGGAGATCAGCTATTGTTGTGTTTGGGTGGTCTCTGAGGCATTGCTCCCGGTTAGCCAGAATCCTACTCCGCATTGATAAAGGGCAACACCCCGAAACAGCTGTCTGTGGATGGATAACTGGCTTAGGTTTTCCCCGTCACATCCTTAAAGCTTGTAAAAAAAAAGCGGGATCTTGACATAGGGGCCACTTAATATGGTGGATTTTGTGATCTCTTTAATGGAGACACCCCTTTGCTTGGTTTTCCTTCCTTTGAGGGATATGTGGATTTCATTGTGTTGTAGACCCATAACTTGGGCTCCACATTTATTTAGCATATTCCCTTTTTCCAGGGAACTTTGCACTTCGGATTGCTGTGTTGAGACTCTTAAGTGAGGCTCTGCGGTGTTTTTTGTAGCTGGTCTCCCTGAGGAGATCAGCTATTGTTGTGTTTGGGTGGTCTCCGAGGCATTGCTCCTAGTTAGCCAGAATGCTACTCCGCATTGATGAGGGGCAACACCCCGAAACAGCTGTCTGTGGATGGATAACTGGCTTAGGTTTTCCCCGTCACATCCTTAAAGCTTGTAAAAAAAAGCGGGATCTTGACATAAGGGCCAATTAATATGGTGGATTTTGTGATCTCTGTAATGGAGACACCAATTTGCTTGGTTTTCCTTCCTTTGAGGGATATCTGGCTTTCTTTGTGTTGTAGACCCATAACTGGAGCTCCAAATTTATTTTGCATATTCCCTTTTCCCAGGGAATTTTGCACTTCGGATTGCTGTGTTGAGACTCTTAAGTGTGGCTCCGCGGTGTTTTTTGTAGCTGGTCTCCCTGAGGAGATCAGCTATTGTTGTGTTTGGGTGGTCTCCGAGGCATTGCTCCCGGTTAGCCAGAATCCTACTCCGCACTGATGAGGGGCAACACCCTGAAACAGCTATCTGTGGATGGATAACTGGCTTAGGTTTTCCCCGTCACATGTTTAAAGCTTGTAAAAAAAAGCGGGATCTTGACATAGTGGCCACTTAATATGGTGGATTTGGTGATCTCTGTAATGGAGACACCATTTTGCTTGGTTTTCCTTCCTTTGAGGGATATCTGGCTTTCATTGTGTTGTAGACCCATAACTGGGGCTCCAAATTTATTTTGCATATTCCCTTTTCCCAGGGAACTTTGCATTTCGGATTGCTGTGTTGAGACTCTTAAGTGAGGCTCTGCGGTGTTTTTTGTAGCTGGTCTCCCTGAGGAGATCAGCTATTGTTGTGTTTGGGTGGTCTCCGAGGCATTGCTCCCGCTTATCCAGAATCCTACTCTGCATTGATAAAGGGCAACACCCCGAAACAGCTGTCTGTGGATGGATAACTGGCTTAGGTTTTCCCCGTCACATCCTTAAAGCTTGTAAAAAATAGCGGGATCTTGACATAGGGGCCACTTAATATGGTGGATTTTGTGATCTCTGTAATGGAGACACCCCTTTGCTTGGTTTTCCTTCCTTTGAAGGATATCTGGCTTTCCTTGTGTTGTAGACCCATAACTGGGGCTCCACATTTATTTTGCATATTCCCTTTTCCCAGGGAATTTTGCACTTCGGATTGCTGTGTTGAGACTCTTAAGTGTGGCTACGCGGTGTTTTTGTAGCTGGTCTCCCTGAGGAGATCAGCTATTGTTGTGTTTGGGTGGTCTCTGAGGCATTGCTCCCGGTTAGCCAGAATCCTACTCCGCACTGATGAGGGGCAACACCCCGAAACAGCTATCTGTGGATGGATAA